>KZ538796.1:0-13188 GCA_000934665.2 Catajapyx aquilonaris | reverse complement strand
GCCAAGTGCTCTCCCCCATCCTCCTGGCAGGCGTGTGAGGCCATGGCGGACGCGGACACGGACGTGGCAACCTCGTCTTCAGAGGGCGGAGGACGGGGGAGGAGCCTAACAGGCCAGGACCCGTGAATCGCATAATAACGGCAATGTAAAAATTACTTCAGCGAATGATTTTCACTTCTCTTGGAGGTAAAGGTCACTGTTGCAACCGGTTACCATGGCAACTGTAACACGTAGCCATAGCAACCTAGTAACCCGTTGACATGGCAACAGTTGCTATGGAAACCAGTTGCCATGGTAATGGGTTACCACGTCAACGGGGTTACCGTAGCTACCATAATAGTTATAGCATAACAGGGTTTCTATGACATCAACAGTGATTGACTGTTTCTGATTAATTGTTTCCATAGTAATGTCAACACAATACCATGGCAACAATGGCATTCAACAATATCAGTGGTGCCATGGTAATAGACCGGTCAATTCCCGTGCGAAGAACGGGTATCCTGTATAATAATAAAATTAGAAATTAATAAAAATACATAAAACAAAAAATACATTAAAATGTTTTCCATGTCACAGTGTCAAGGGTCAAGGGTCAAAAGTTAATTTGTTGTTTTATGAATATTACCTCACGGTACTCATAAAATTCACACACGTATGATCAACATAACAATAACAAATCGTATCTTCATAAGGAAATTTGCAACAATGCTGAATTTAAGACTCTTGTACAACTTCATCCAAAAACAATTACTCACAAGAGCATCCAACTGGCACCAAGACATCTCTAGGAATAAATGAACATCAACCGCAGCCAGAAGTTATTCCGGTGCTATAATAATCGTTAATCAAGGTGACAGCCCGAATCCACTCCGGTGTTTCCATGTAGAGCAGACCCCGTTGGTTTATGAATCGAATCCGGGCTGAGGTCGAACAAGGCTTGTAGTGGCATCCGGATTTTGGGGGGGTACTGATAAATCACAGAGTTTCCCCAATCGGGTCCGGGACACGAACCCAGGGCCGATAATCCAAGATTATCAGTAACTTTTTATTTTCTGTGGGTGTTTCGATCCGGGGTTCAGGTCACGATGTGTTATGGCGAGAGATGTGCTGGGGTTGGATTTATGGACGAGGGCAGAGATCTCCTTTGTCCGGGGGGGTTTTTGTGGGCCTGGTTTTTGCTTGGTGGAACGCGAATTGGGACAGTGATGAAAATTAGGCTTATTTTATGCAATGTTGTGTTGAGTATTATAACTTATGTGGGTTGCTTCTGTCAAGGCTTGTTTAATAAGGGTCTACAATTTCACATATACAGTACAATATATGAACTTCACTGAGGTTCAAATACCGGAAATTTTTGAGAGATTTAGGCCGTTGTAAGCTGCTTTCACGGTAATGGACGGGACAAAAAAAATATGGATTTTGTGTTTTCAAATATAAATTTTGTAGGTAAAGTGTTTTTGAATGTTGTGTAACCATTCTCTTAATACATTTTTGGCATTATATTAAAATGTTTTAAGAAAATGGGTATGGAGTAAGGCATTCATGAGTGTTATTCCACAGAAACACTGAAATTTAGGTTGACATGGGAGAGCTGGGCAAGCTAACCGTAATTTTTAGCTCAGCTAACTTCCGCTAACAGCTAATTCGGTAAGTAAACCGTGGGCGGCGCTAAATTGCTAATGATAAACAGCTAGAATGATTAGGGGGGGTTCCACTAACCTTTCTAGCTGTTAAGCATTAAGGATTTGGTGATGTCCATGGTTTTTTCTGAGCAAGTTAGCTGTTATCGAAAGTTAGCTGTGCCCACCTCTGCATGGGAGTTTAAATTGCAAAAGAATTGCTATTAATCTTGCACTTTTCGCCAAAATATCCCTTTTCCATTGTACTGACCCTTAAGGAATGGTATGAAGGTGTCGAATCACCTATAAAATCATAATCATGTATGGTTTCTGAAAGGTCCCTGTATAGTGTTACCGCGACGCTACCGATTGGCCCCCATTCTGCGCAGGCGCAATGATGGTGGAGGCAGCGCCTCTCGTGGGTGGGAGGAGGAATCATCCATTCACTGTCTGACGGATGGTCTACATCACTCCGCCCGTACCCCGCACCCAGTCAGAAGCGAGTTTTTCAAGTAATTTGATAAAACACCAAAAATTTAACTTATACATATCTCTCAACATATAAGTCCCCCTTTGCCTAAGGAAACACAAAGTTCCATTGCACTATTTCCTTTTATTGCGTTTCTCCCGTAAGTGCCTTTGTCTTGTAAGGACGATTATGATCTATCCCTCGATTCCTTTTATCTTTATAGGCCTTCATAGTACAGGGGCTCAAAATAACGTCATTTCTTAGGTAGATAACAGCTCATCAGTAGAGCACATGCTACAATTTCAAAGTTAACCGGTGATTATCAGCCAAATTATTAAAGCTGGTTTAATTGCTTAAAATTTATTATTTTAATACAGGTCAAGGTTATAATCCAGATGGAATTTCAATATTTTTATACAGGTCAAGGTTATAATCCAGATGGAATTTCAATATTTTTATACATGTCAAAGGTCAAGGTGCAAAATAATTTGAAAAACAGTCCAATTTAAGGACGGATTATTCAGGAACACAAACTACCGACTCCAAGGCTGTACAGGTCAAAGGCCAATATTTTCATACATGTCAAAGGTCAAGGATTAGTCTGAATTATATGAAAAACCGACATAAATCAGGAGAAAATCTAGAAAACAACATTAGGAACCAAACCGACATATTTTCAAGGCTGTGCATGTCAAAGGTCAATATTTTCGTACATGTCAAAGGTCAAGGTTTAATCTAATTTCAAAAGCCGTCCGAATTAAGGACGGATTATTCAGGAACACAAACTACCGATTCCAAGGCTGTACAGGTCAAATGTCAATATTTTCATCCATGTCAAAGGTCAGTCTGAATTATATGAAATACTGACATAAATCAGAAGAAAGTCTAAAAAACAACATCCAGGAACCAAAACTACCTATTTCCAAGGCTATACATGTCAAAGGCCAATATTTTCATACATGTCAAAGGTCAAGGTTTCACGTAATTTGAAAAACCCTCCTTTTATCAGAAGAAAATATTGAAAACTATGTTCAGGAACACAAACTACTGATTCCAAGACTTATACGGGTCAAATGTCAATATTTTCATACATGTCAAAGGTCAAGGTTTAATCGAAATTATATGAAACCCGATTTTAAAGCAGTAGAAAATCTATAAAACAATATTCAGGCACACCTACCGATTTCAAAGCTATAAAAATTTCAACTGGCCACTATACCGACGGAAGGTGAGGAAGGTCCCTTCTCACTCTTTTCTTTGTAAGGGAAGGAGGATAGCGAAAGAGGAATAGGATGGTGCAGAGAGAGTCTCCTGGCACAAACTTTGTAATGGGAAACCCAAATGGGCTTCCTCGCAAAGCCCCTTCCCTAGTTCCCCTCCTCGTCTTTATTCCCCATCACTGCAAAAGCAAGTTGCGTCATAAAGAGGAAGTTTCGTCGTTTTGAAGTTGCGGCTTCGACGGAAGGATGACGAGAACCTGCGCAACGGGGACCACCTGCCAAACTAGGGGCTTGTGAGTGGCACAAATGCCTACAATTTGTATTTCGCGCGCTTCATCAGGATCAACCCTGCTTACTACCTGTGCTGATGAGCCAACCCCGAGCCAACACTATATATGGACTCGACTGTGAACATTGATTTAAATTAGTAACAATATAGGTACAAAACAGTGTATGAAAATGATGAAAGTGGTACAATAACAATCAGAATGTTCGTCCAAATGATAAACTATTTATTGGCTTAGAAAAAATAGGCTATATATGTTTTATATCCCTCAACAATGAAGAAATCTTGACGAAAGGGATATTTTACTTTTTCGGTTTTTATTTTTAATAATTTCAGGTTTATTTTTATTTTACTTCTATTTTGTTTTATTCCCTTTCTTTATTTTATTCATTTTTCTTTATTTTATTCAGTTTTATTTCATTTGTATTCGTTTTTATCTTTATTTCACTTATTTAATCTGTTTTATGTTATTTTATGAGTTTAATTTTATTCATTTTAGACTTATTCGAGAAAAAAGTCTTATAGAGCGGCTCTATCTGTCTGTCTGTCCGTGGACAGGTATCAATCAGACAGACAGAAAGAGCTGTTATATAAGACTTTTTTCGATTTTCGTGTTCCGGGTTCACTCTATCAGCACCTTATCCCCTGGCTGCCCCTCCCCACCACCCCCTACCCCTGACCGCCCATTCCCCCAGACCAGACAAATTTAATAGAGCCGTGCTATAAGACTTTTATTATTATTTTCGGGTTCTGGGTTCACTCTATCCACATCTTCCCCCTGGCTGCGCCTGGCCAATAACCATGAAAAAGTCTATTCTAATCACGCTCACGTGATTTGCCAATCTTGGTTATTTCGTTTGATTTTAATATTCATTTTAATATTTATTGGTTTTATTTTATTAGTTTTATTAGTTTCATTTTATTATTTTATTCCTTTTATTTTTTATACTTATTTTGTTATTTTGGTGTTTTTTAAAATATAAATCAAAATAGGGCCCATTTTCAACCGTCAGCTTCTGGGGTTCAAACAGACACCACCGCACCACATGTTTCAACTCAATCCTGCAATACCAGTGGCGCATCTTGTTGACGTCCCCTCAACTTAGTTAGGAAAAAGAATCCAGTAAGATAGGCATGGAGGGTGTGTAATCATGTAACTGAGAATGGCAGACTGAAAATGACCTCTTCAAAAGTACATGGAGGACATCATCCGAGCCAGGAATGTCTTTTCGAAGAGTCTCCTTTCAACCTGCAAATTTCCCTAGGGATTTTTGAGGAGGAGGACCAGGCGAGAGAGATCCCCTTTACGCCAAAAAGAAAAAAAAAGGAGGGGGTGGAGGAGCAGGGAAATAGGGAAGGGATGTTCTTCGTCACCTTAACCTAACTTGTATTAACAGGCTATAAACTTCAAGGTAAACTGCTCTCTAATTCGTTCAGCTCGTATTGGCTGTGCGAATTACTAGGAACATAAAGGTATGCTCTTTTTGAGTGTAACGGTCGTTTTTAAACGGTCATGTTGCAACAGTCGTTTTTAACGATCATATTGTAACGGACCTTTTTCATGGTCATGTTGTAACAGTCCTTCTTAACGGTCATATTGTAACTGTCCTTTTAACGGTCATATTGTAGCTGTCGTTTTTAACGGTCTAACGGCTTGTATTTTAGTGTTGATTAATTAAACTATTTAAACATACCTTAAAATGCCGTTATACAGTACGTTATATTTTGTTTGGATGCTGAATTATTCGAGATGTTCAGTTATTTAAATGCCTTCAGGTTACTTTCGAAACTTTGGGTGTGTACAAAGCTTGTTCAGCCCTAAACTCTGAAAGTTAATCCATCAAATAAGTTTAGACCCGAGTTAACATTCCCCTTTGATTACTCTACAAATCAGTTCGATGTCGGGACGAGCTCCCCAAAATTTCCATGGCTTCCAAACCAAACTAGCTTCTTTTTTGAATAAACACGAACCCATTACTATGCACTTTTTTTTGTACTCCAAATGATTATCACGAGTCCATTTCCCAGCGCCCACAAAATTTGGGAAATGGCCGAAGAGTGACAAGTCCCAAGGTCTGTACCACTAATTAAACGAACAAACGGTACCTGCCACTGATGACGTGCAATACACTCGTCATGGACCCAAATTTTGCCTCCCAGAACCGGTTGCTATTCATCTGCGTCAACGGTCTGGGAGTTAGACGTTTATTGTACCGGCTATGGCAATGGCTTGTATCTCATTGTGCGAGCTTCCCAAAATTAATGCAGCAAATGGAACTGGACGTAAGCCGTTTTGTGTCTAGTTTAGCCCAAACCCGGTGTCATATACATAACGTGGGGTAATTTGTACAAGCGTCTGAATATTTTGGCTTATAGGTATTTTCAGTGGGGTATTCTGGCTAAAGTATGTTGCATGGGTACTATTATACCGAGATAAAACTAAAGAAGTGAGAAATTAATATTAAAAAATATTACACACGCCTTGAGCTACATATAAACAACCACCGCCATATTGGAAATAGAAAGGAATTAATATTTATCTATATAACCATATTTATTGAAGTACACGGCAAAATGTTTGCATCGTGAATACCATTATACCAAGGTAAATCTAAAGAAGTGAGGAATTTGTATATAAAAATATTACACCCGGATTTAGCGACAAATAAACAACTGACTAGGAAAACGCTCGCTCTTTTCTAGGCCTACGGCCTGGGGTACTTATTCGGCGCACCATATCGCAGGGGAATGGACAGTTTCCCCGGCAACCCAACAGGAGTTGTTTACACCCCATTGCGCATGAGTAGAACGCGGGCCAATGGGGAGGTGGCGGTAACAATATGCGTCGGACCAATCAGAGGGCTCGGCCAACTCCCGCAAGGATTTTAATATTATAGATTGCCATATTGGAAAGAACAAAGAAATAATTTTTTTATCGATATAACAATGTTTATTGAAGTACATGGCAAAATGTTTGTATCGTGAATACCCTTATACCAATGACAAACTGAAGCAGTGAGAAATGTTTTGTTAAAAAAATTATATTGCTCTTAAGCGTCTTAAGAACAATTGTCGACAAACGGTCAAACGGTCGAGAAACGGTCCCAACATGCCATATGATATATTCTACCAAAAATTTGCTTTAGAGCTACCATTACACTACTGCAAAACGAAAGTAGTGAGAAATTTTCGGAAGAAAATTTTAGACCGTTATTGACCGTCATATAAACACCCGATCGCCTTCCAACAAAGAACAAAGATATGAATGTACTGCTCCCTTTTGCCTCGGTTATCTCATTAGCACAGCCTCAATTACGGCGCGTGGGAAAGCTTATTAAATTGCTGCAGGCACATCTAGTTGGTTATAATAGACTAGCAAGCACCGCTTCCTTGTTTCCAGGCCCGATTGTTAAAGGGTCCATGAGGACCACAATGGCTATAAGTAAAGGCGACCCAAATTAACTCCAGGCCTGGCTGCCAATTTGAACCTAAAAGTGTTTTTTTTTGCTTTTTTTTAAAAAAAAAGTATAACAGTAGCTTGTGGCTAGATGAAATTTTGTAATCTAGGCGATAATTTAAATACGTTTGTTCGACAGTTTGTGTAAGCTTGCTGTAGATTAAACTTGATTTACTGCAGTTAGACAAAGTTGTATAAACATAAATTCAGAAACGTTACCGGAAGCAGTTCTAAACCACTTCAACAATGGCTGTGACAATCGAACTGTGAATTAGTAATGGACAAACATTGTGTGTGCATTTAGCCGTTATATCCGTTGATATTTTTTCAGTAAATTCCACAAAAGGGAAAAAGCAGGGGGGGGGAAAAGGGAACCGTAAGGAGGCGTGAAACTCATTTACACTCGGGGCTATAGTAAGGCCAAATGCCAAAGGGCCCCTGAGGTGGGGAGAGGCGGGGGGGGAAGGGAAGGTCGAAAATCATTTGGCAACGTGTCAAAGTCAATCCCGACCCTTTCTTTGTTTCGCCGGAAGCGAGTATGACAGCATAAAATTAGTGTTCTCAGATGGGAAAATCAATATGGCCGCCTCTGCCCGGGGAAAACCCCTGCAAAATTTGGGGGGAGGAGTCCAATAGGAGGGGGGCAAACACACAGGTTTTGACGTGTCACTGACCAATCCACTTCTTTCATTCTACTTTTCCTTTGTCCTCTCGATACCAATTACTACCGATTTTCACGCCGTCCTTTGCCAACAGTGCAGGGTGTGCAAATTGCTTCATTTTGCCACACAAAAGAGTGGAATAGAAAATGCAACAATCCAAATTTGATATGGTTGGATGTTAATTCGTTTCCGGAAAAGAAAAAGTAATTGTGAAGCCCTTTGTGAGGCCCATTTTGGGTCCTTTTCAACCGTCATATTGTAACGGGTGTGAAAACGCCGGTTCCAATATTGCACTATACATGACCGTTAAAAAATGGACATGTATAGTGTCAAGTGACCTCGCGCCGTTACAGCATGACCTTTGAAAACTACCATTACAACATTACAGTTAAAAGCGACCGTTACTACATGACCGTTAAAAACGACCTTTACAGTATGTGACTGTCGAAGTCAGTGGAGTCTGTCGCACTATATAGTGTACGACGGACTTCACGGACTTCGATGGGACTTCCAAGGAATTATCATACGCTTATAGTCCGCTTCACCGCTTCAGACGTACTCTAATAAGAATAACTTTGTCCGGACTCCCGTCGGACTTAATCTAGGTGTACAAAGGACTTCATAAGTAACTAACTTCTCTTGTAACGGTCGTTTGTAAACTACCAGATTATAACGATCGTTTTTAACGGTCATGTTGTAACGGTCGTTTTTAACGGTCATATAATGGCGAGGGGGTAGTCACTTGACACTATCTATAGCGTAGGACGGACTTCACGGACTTCGATCCGACTTCAAGGACTTATCGTCTGCTTATAATCCACTTCAGTCGTACTTTAAGAACTTTGTCTGGAATTCAGTCGGACTTCCAACTGGACGTTGCAACCATATTTCAGTCTATGTGTACGAAGGACTGCATAAGTGACTAAACCCTCGTGTAACGGTCGTTAATAACGATAATAATAATAATAATAATAATAATGGATACCCCGTGATAGGCCTCCTTTGGGCCTCTTAGGGGGTCTGGGGTCATCTTTTAAATGCCCGACTTTAATAATTACCTGCGCTGTGATGGATTTTTCATAATGGGAGGAAACGGAAGAACCCCGAGAAAATCCACGCAAACATGGAGAGAACCCATCAAAAGTCTATCCACATAAGTATCCTCCGTCCGACCCGGGGATCGAACACGGGACCTCAGAGATGAAAGGCTGCGGCGCTGACCACTCGGCCGCGGTGTCGCCTTATGTCGTTAATAACGATCATGTTGTAACGGTTGTTAATAACGGTCATGTTGTAACGGTCATGATGTAACGGTCGTTAATAACGGTCGCATTGTAACTGTCATTTTCAACAGTCATATTATAGCCGCCGTTTTGTAACGGCCATGTTGTAACGGTCGTTTTTTCTCCACCTTTTTAACGGCCGTTTTTAACGACCGTAGCCCCAGTATTTGCCTGCTCTGATTCTAGCAAGCTTATAAGTCCGTTTTTGAATAATTCCTGCTCGGTATCAAATTACTTTGATGTCTCCTGTTTACCAAGCTCGAAATGAAAACGGCGCGCAAATATTGACAGGAGTCGCGATGACCGAAATAATGTCATTTTGAAGCCAGACACCGTTTCTGCAAGGTGGCCAAGTGTAAATGCGTCTCTGGAAATGCAAACTTTGCACTATTCCCTTGAGTCCTTGCAAATAGTGGGCACCAGATAGCCTAAGAAACACTTTGCAACGAGAAGGAGAAGATGGGGGGGTCCTAGGATGGGTAAAATCTTTCTGTTTGTGCTGATATGAATTCGGCTCTTAATTGCTGACTTAATGCGCAGTAATTACGGTACTTACCAGTTATGTGAGGCCCCAAAACCGCTGCACGCGAAAGTAATTTAACGCCCGTAGTTTCAAAGCGGGTGCAAAATCTGTAGTCGCCAGGGTTATTGTGACCACACTTTCGGACTGCACTGTTTTACGGCGTGATTACTTTGAGTGCACCCTAGCTAATTGGATCGATTCTATGACTACGAGGTTCACAAACATCCCCCTCCCCCTCAAAAAATAGCTTCATACAAATCCACCAAAAAATCTAGTAAAAAAAATAAAATGGGGCATGTTCGAAGTACTTCCATCTAGTGACAGGCAAATGAACTAATCCGTCCACGTCAGTCAGAGAGTTCAATCGATTTAACTAAATGCCAATTAAGGTTGAAAAGCGTCTTGGGTGCAGGGGGGATTCACAAGGCGGGGCTTTACATGCAAATGAATCGCTGCTGGTTTCCATCATCCTTCATTGTATGTAGTAGAGGAATAATGGGGGTATTTCTATTCTTATGATGGCGGTAAAAATCTAGAGGGTGACTGGGAATAGAGAAATTGATGGTGCTCAAATTTTTGGATGAAGTGTCATGCACATAAATGATGTGTATACGTACGTTGAAGGTACATGTGTATTGTTTAGGAGGTACTCAAATCGATGTCAATGTTCAAAATATCATCCAATTACTAAAGCTTCAAAAAGAATTTTTGAAATCGTTTTTATGGGACAAAAAATATTTTGTAGTTTAAGAAAGGTTACAGAAATATTTAGTTAGTTTATTTTTGTTTATTTATACCCCATTTGGGAGAACTGCGCTCCATTAGGGGGGTTGGAATACCACCATTGGATGGGACCAAGGGTAGGGAAAAGTGGCTGTGGCCTATTTTTACGGAAACGACATCGGAATTATCCTGGGGGACCGTGGGAAACCACAGAAAACCACGGTCAGGGTCGCCGGCCCCGGCATTCGAACACAGGGTCTCCCGATTAGCAGTCTGGCTCCTTACGCTTAACCCCTACACCAACCTGCTTCGGTCAGAAATATTTAGTAGTTTAAGAAACGTTACAGAAATATTTAGTAGTGTAAGAAACGTTACAGAAATATTTAGTAGTGTAAGAAACGTTACAGAAATATTTTGTAGTGTAAGAAACGTTACAAAAATATTTAGCAGTTTAAGAAACGTTACAGAAATATTTAGCAGTTTAAGAAACGTTACAGAAATATTTAGTAGTGTAAGAAACGTTACAGAAATATTTAGTTGTGTAAGAAACGTTACAGAAATATTTAGTTGTGTAAGAAACGTTACAAAAATGTGTTGCTCAAATCGATATATCAATGTAGAAACTAGAAAGTATCATCCCATTATTAGGCTTCAAAAAGTATTTTTGAAATCGTTGTTATGGGACAAACTATTCTTAAACGTTACAAAAATATTCGAAACTTTACAATTAAGAAACGAAATCTGCAGGCAGCGTTTACTAAACGTTTAAAAAACTTTTCCTGGACGTTACAAAAATATTTTGTCCCATAACAACTATCTCAGAAATACTTTTTAAAGCTTAACAATGGAATGACACTTTCTACATTGATATATCTATTAGAGCATATCCTTAAAAATACACATGTACTTTCCAAGTACTATTTATGTATCACTTATGTGCATGGCAGAGACATTTCTTAAACGTTACAAAAATATTTTGGGAGAACAGATCTTGACATATTGGCAACTATGCTTTGACCACTTTAAAACCTTTAATGCCTCAACCTCAAGTAATCTGTAACTCCAATTTTGATTACTGAATTTCACCAGAGGGCAGCAAAAAAAAAAAAAAAACGAAGGCTATTCCCTCACCTTTCACAAGACTTTCCAATCTTGCAAGATTTATAACCAGGGGACGCCATTTTTACCTCCACAAAACTCCCGGACTAGGATCAATTTTCTTGGACCATACATCAACCCTTCGACCCATCTTGAAATCCAGCCAATTGCCGGAAGGGTCTAATTTCATAGCGCATGAACGACATGTTGTAATATTCTCCGCTCGTAGATCTGCCAAAATCCTACCAAATTAATGCAACCATATATTATTCCTAGAACCAGTACATGGTGTGCCATAATCATATTTTGGAACATTGTACGTACATTGGTTAGGCGGAGCTACTTGTAACTTGTTTTGACCGTTTCTTTTACCCGTCATTTTTGACCGTTACTTTTCCCGCCATTTTTAACCGCCGTTTCACGTCCCTTCCGTTTTAATTTACAGTGAGACATTTTGTACGACATCATCTATCTTCTTTTGCGAAGCTAGGGGACCCACGGAAAATGCTTTTCCCTAAGGGGATCAGATGAAGGAGATCGGAGCACACCAAAAGTCGACAGAAGAACTTAAGCAGACTCATGCATTTAGACCAAACTTCGCCACGAACACTGTAAAAAAGTCAACTTCTAGTACAGTGTTCTCAACAGGCTTGTTACAGTGCAATTTAACTTTCAGACCGTTGAATTCGCAGCATATAAATGATGGTGTACTGTAATACATGAGGTAACTCATGTTTGAAATATAGCTATTAGCTTGTTATTTTGACCATGCATGTCATAACATGTAACATACGAGTTGTTTAAATTTGGGGTAAATTGAGGTGTGTATTAGTTGTATGAACAACATTGTAATATTATATTATGGGCAGGATTTATAGGTTACAAGCTGCAGCTGTTGTATCCAATTATTGTGAAACTAGTTTAACATCATATTATGATCAAATTAAGTTAAGATATTTAACATAGGGAATATTATACATATAGAATGGTGGTATAATGCATAATTTTTTAAAAAAAATCCGTATTTGAAATATTCAAACACGCACTGGGTCGAAATTTGATAAAACATTACATCATTGCATTATTATTCAAATCGATCTGATTTTAATCAAAATTGAGTTAATAAATTTTAACATAGTCAATATTTTGTCATAAACTTACATCCTGGGGTGGTATAGTAAATTATTGAAAAATTAAATTTCAAATTTCAAATTTTCACGTGCAATTTGGCATCATGGTTCAGAACGATCAGTCAATATTTTGTTAATTAGAGACAAATTTTGATAGAAAAATTACATTCTGGTGGTATAATAAATTATTTAAAAATTTATTTAAAATTCTCCAATTTGACGAAATTTCTTGACACATTATTACATCACAGCATGATACTAATTGTGATTACCAACATCATGTTGATCTTAATCAGACCCTTGTTCTCAACTCATTAACAAGGATTAAGAAAAGCTCCAAAAAAAAAACCCTGTCCTCTGATTCGACCATCCTTAACAAATGAGGACAGTGAAAGGGACATTACTAAGGGGTCATTATCGTTAGCCTTGCTACAAAAGCCATCCGCAATAGACTCTAGAAGTGTGATACGAGCCATCCCTTGCGGCTGGAAATTAGGTGTGGATCAATCAATTGCCTTCCGGGATCATCCTTGATTCTCTTCTTCCCCTCCCCCCCTTTCCCCTCCTTCCCCCCCTTTTCGTCCCTTCCTTTCTTCCAACTTGGGAAGCAAAACCTAATTAGACATTTCAACTTCAAAGAGACTTTTGAATTGCAAGTCACTCATATCTAATTAGCGCAAAGGCTGGAGCAGCCACTGATGAATATGCATGTAGA
>JYFJ02003035.1:0-47056 GCA_000934665.2 Catajapyx aquilonaris | reverse complement strand
CTAAATTTCATCCTTAGGATGTCAAAAATGATCTGCGATCATAAAAAAAAGGTCCCCTCCAAAAAACGCACGGGTTTCGGTTCCTCGACCGGACTAAAAGGAGTGAACAAAAAATTCCCTCACCGTTAGTTATGCTCACTTATGTTGTGGGGGTATATGGCTTTACGTGACTCCTCCTGGGTGCTTTTGTGTGATAAATTGCGTTTTATATGGCTCGCGTTTTGTTGCACGGGAGTGCTGATTTGTTGCTCGTTCGGTGGAATTTGCAACTAGGCAGGTCATAATTTCCAGGAGGGAAATGAATTGGGGTGTGGTGCACCTGTTTCAGAAAGGCCCGAAATGGTTGGAGGCTTGAAATATTTACCTGCTTGTCACGGAATTTTAACAAATCAGCTAACAGTTCGGTAGCACTGAAAATTAAGAGCTCACATGTGCACTGCTTAATGCGAGACCTGAAATGCACAAGTCATATTGTGTGAGGAATTACAAACATTCAAAGTACGACCTCGGAGGTGATATGTCTTGACCTGTAACCACAATTCCGTGTATGTTTACAAGCAATTCTTTACTTCCCACTAGCGTGAGTGACCTACAAAATGGTCGAGAACACAATCCGTAAACACCTTATCAAGGAAACAAAACCGCTTCCCCCTCTTTTTTGCGACTTCTAAGCGAAAAGGGCACGTACACAGTTACGTGTAATTGCGTTAATCACTGGGCTTCAGACCTGGCGCATATATAATGTAACGCCCTATGTCGGTTCATGGGTTTCCGGTGACACCATTTCGGTTCCCAGGCTGGGGTTGGGTTGGAGAATAGGAGGAGAAGGCGTCGAGTTGGGTCTCATTCTACGCACGTGCCTCTCTGTCTGAGTAAATGAGCTTCTGCTGGGGCTCCCCTGACACGTGAGTAATTATTTCACAGGGAAGACTGGCACCAGGAATGTCGTCGAGAGCACCTTAGGCGTCGTGTTGGCCGATTGGAGATAACCTCCAGACAAATGCGGAAGCGAGAGAAGTTAGATCCCTCCGCCTTAGCAACTAGTCCTCTGGAATCAGACCCAGCAGTTTACGTGGCATCAAGTAAATGCGCCGTCAATTGCGCCTCGGAATAAATCGCCTCGTCCTTGTCATATATTGCGCATTTAACTGATTCGTTTTTTTAAACTCTTTCCCTTAATATGGCGAGCCACTTGTTGATTATTGCTCTAGCGGAAATCGAATGGTCAAGCTTGCATCCGGATTGATTCCGGGTGCTGGCTATAAAACCTTCCCCTTTTTTTGCTGGGTAGGTTCCGGACCCTATTCCGGAAAATACGGGGGTGCAACTGAGGCCTGTCGTTTTCGGGAGGAGCAGGTGCAGGAGGGATCTCCTGTCTTCATCCCGGATTATACGATCCGGAGCCCCAGGTTTGCTCCACTAATGCACGCTTCGGTGCCTGCATGCAAACTGACACCGAGCTTGCAGACTCCTTCAGTGAAGAGAGAGGAAAAGCCCAATCTGTTGCTAAATAGGCAAGGAGTTAGATATATACTCACTCTACTCCTCTCTGTGCCCTCCGGATTTGACGAGGGATCAGAAATCCCTCTTCCATTACTGGCTTCCCGCCGAGAAACGATATTAAAGTCGGGTCGAACCTTTTGGGATACGTGTATAGAGTGGAGCCAGCCTTCATTATTAATCCAGTTGGAACGAGTCCCATTATGGTCACGTGTCGCCTGAACCGCTGAGGTTAATATGTTGCATAGAAACCCGAGGTTCAAGCAACTGCATGCGTAGATTTTCCGCATGCGAATCGATCTTTGCGCTCTTGCAATAAATACTGGTATAGGAAGGGGGATCCTCAGATTTGTAATAATGTGTGTTGGGGAAGTACATTATTAAGGCACTCGATTAAGATTTTTCTGTGTTTTTGAACGAAAATTTGGGGGGAAGGTTGCGGAAAAAAGGGGACTGGGCAGCATTATCTTGCGGATATATTACGGAAATTCCAGGGATTCATATCGCATAGTTTCTCCAGGAAACTGCCTCTGCTAAGAGGGTAGACCCCCGGAGTTGCCTTGCCCGGAAAACTATGCCGCAGTAACCGTTTCTTGGGGAAGGGAAACTGCCAAAGTTGGCAAAGTTGGCCTTCCCCGCTACTGGAGGATGAGTATACAGAGGGTGGGTGGGGGAGGGAAGGGAAAGAAAAGCAGCAGCGTTTGAATTCCCCGGTTGGATGGAGATGATGGATTACTGATGCAAACTAAGTAAGAACGAGGTTCATGTACATGGGAGCAGTCCCCGGTGTGGAAGAATATAATGTGCGGTTGCTTCAGTATAGTTCGTGCAACATAAGCCCACATGTGCTGACATAGAAGTTGAAATATTGCAGACATGTTGAGGAAATCAAGAGTAACATGTACCTTGTAAAACGAGCGGCTTATGAAAGCTCGTCATTGTCGTTGTCACGGCTACCATGCGCTTACTTTTTCCTGGCTCAGTACGCAGTTAATGGGGAAGAGTAGTATGCAAGGCAGCGATAGGTCACTGTTGACGGTAAGTACCATCAAGTGGGGCCTAAACCTTGTTAATAACCCCGTCAACTACCGGGACAAATTGGAGAATAACTTTTACAGGGTAAGTTTCAGGGTGATTTTAAAAGCCGCAGAGTATGTGGCGGCAGCACCGCCAACCTTCACACACACACACTTAAAAAAAACGACTACTATTTTTTTGAGTGCGCATGTCTGTGAAGGTCCAGCAAGCAGATTCCGTCCCCCGTAATCTGGCCGAAATTGGGTCTCGTTTAACAGTGTGAAGCTAGGTTTTGGTCCGAGTTGAGATGCGCCTGCTGCTGTGGGGGTTACTTTTATCACCTTTTACAGCAGCAAAATCCCTGTCTCCCCCCAAAAAATTCGGGAATTGCCTGCTGCTAGGATCCAACTTGGTGATTACGTTTGATGAACGCGTCCATCGTCCAATCAGATCGCGACGCGTAGGTCCTAGCTCTGTTTCTGATTGGTCCAAGCCTCCCCAGCAAGAGTATATGTACTTCTCTAGGGCAGATGCAATGGAGCTTGTGCTGCACCGGAGTGTGTCCCCTGCACATTTTGCCCATTCCTAGCCGCATGGGTCAATGGAGCGAGAAGCAGTTTTTGGGCCTGCAAAAAGGCTGTCTGAAAAAAAACGGGTACAGGAAAAAAAAGAGGGTTGATGGGTCAAGGCTGCTGCTTCTACCTGCGAACTTATCCCTCGGAGGAAGAAAACTTATGGAAACTGGCACTCGCACGTTTTGGTCCCATGACCCCCTAATGGAAAAAGCTTGGATCTGCTCCACTTCGCCGTCACACTAAAATTGTGTTGAGTGAAAAGATCGGTACATTATATATATACGTGCTATACATGTTGTGTTTTTTGTACCGTCACATGAGCGCAGAGCCACAGAGTAATGATATGCGTCCTCTTTGATGAAACGAAAGCAAACAGAGCCGCCCAAAAAATAACGCGCCCAAAACGCTCGTTTTAATGATCCCCCCTCTTTTTCCGGACAAAGTGAGGTCACTCCCTCATTCGATTTTTAATAAACGGAGCATGTGTGAGCAGTCTGACCACCGTATGACACAAAGTCGCTTTTGAATATGTCACTAATGTCTGATAATTAATGCAGTTCTATTACAGTTTCAACCCCAATTAACCCTTTATTAGTTTTTGTACTCGGCCCTTAGTTCGGTCAGGGTACTAAACTCTACAACAACCAAAAAAAACAAACTCCGGTTATATGTGTGCCGCACACCGCACCTTTACGTGTCCGAGATCCATTAGCGAACTTTGTTGTGACGTCACCAATAGCCCAGCACTAGCTCTTCAGGAATCCCATCAATCAGCGAGTGCGGCACGATAGGTACACAAACGCGACAAAACGTGACATAAAATTACAGCGGGTTTATTATATTCCCGGACATGGCCCTGATAGGATGGGGGTTTTAGTAAGGGCTTTTGGGGGAAAGTGTGTGTGTGCCAGTGTGGGATGTCTCGTTTTTTGAACATCACAAAGCACGGAGCGGATGGCATCGATGCCACAAATAAAACGATAGGCAAACGAGAGGCGGCGCGACTCGATTCCATCGCATCGGCTGTTAATTTATTGATGCCATCCATTTGCTCAACCTCCCCCCCCCTCCCACCCCCCAATTCGTACTACAGAATTTACGGCAATCGACATCGTGACGGCTAATTGAGAGGACAAATGCGGGAGGGTTTTTTTTTGTTAAAGAGTGAAACCAATAATAGAGGCAAGAGGCATGATTCCTTTACCGAATTACACATGTACGGTATATTTGCTGATGTCGATTAAGGTGCTTGGCTCACTGCAGATAACAGAGGTTAGTAGCCTGTAATAAAATCCAGGTGAATTCGCGTGGGAATTGGCCTAATTGGAGGTCTGACTTAAGCCAGCTTTTGACAAAGCAGGCCTTTAAGCGTTAAGTAAATATCATAGGGTGCAGTGTACTGGGGTTGTATGTAAACAAGTTGGACCAGCCCTATTAATGTGCAAACAGCATTTCCAACAACTTCACAAGAGTAATTTGCAGTGTACTAACAACGTTACAATAAGTGTTTAGACAACGTTTTCGTGCTTGAGATGAAATTGCCTGAGTTTACAGGAAGTGAAGGTTTTTCTACTGAAACCGGCTTGCAAATTAAAACGCCTCTCGGAGTATTACAACGAAAGATAAAGTAGTGCTACAGCGATAGTAACCCGGAGTAATTCGATTTAAAAACAACCATAATCCGAAGGCCTGAAGGAGGGCTCTCCAACAAAAAAAGGTCAGGGGGCTGTAAAAGCAGACGTGTCCGCAGCGACTCATGAATCCGACCTAAAGAATTAACCTTGCATATTAATGTAGGGCAAGAGTGTAACGTCGCGGAGGCAATTTTGTGGTTGGCGTCTGCCATCAAAACGAAATGAGTTGACCTTACGTGCAAAAGACCTTGGCCAGGCTCCACTTACTCGCCTGTCATTTATTCAGAGGAGTTCATTCCGAGGCGCGTGAAATATTGACACTCGGGACCGCCGCTTGTGGGCGTGTCTTTTTGTCCATTACTATACTCTCGGGGCCATGACCTCTGGTTCCTTACACTTTGGGTCCTGTTGTCAAACACATCTCCTTCCTGATTGGGACGATCTGTCAACACGTTAGGGCCCTGGAATGAGGCGCTAATGAGCCCCCACTCTCTGTGGACGCCAATCCAACTCCCTGCGGACGCCACAAAGAGGCCAACTCCAAACAACATGTAAGCCATAATCAGCGGCTCTCGCAGGGTCATATGTACATGTCCAGCATTGCCGAGTCTCTCCCCCCGCAGCACGCAAATGGTCCTTACTTGCTCCAGGGGAGGAGGGTTCTGCAATGAAAGCGGGGTCCGGTTTGTGGTCCAGAGGTCACTGCATACAGATGGGGACATCAAATGCAGGCGCCGGCACGCTCCATCGCGCTGCAGCACGCGGCTGATGCAAGTAATGGATAGGCAGCTATTAGCCGTCACCGGCAGGGACCCAGGGCAAATTTACAAACTTGGGGCTCTGCGGCCGGTTAAATGAAATTGTTGTCTCGTGACGGAAATAATTGCTCCTCTTCCGGCTCGTAATTAAACGTAGGGGAGGGGGAGGTAAGGCAGGGGGGGGGAAGGATTAACCATCCAAAAAGGTTATTGGTTGCTCTAACCGTGTCTTTTCTGAAGACAAGGAGCCTTTACATTCTGCCCCGGTAATTGAGACGTCGAGAGTCTCGGGGATGTCATAATGCGGGGATAAAGTGTCAGTCGTGTGTCTGTACTGACGGGGCCTCTCCGTTTTCTTGCGAGGTGCCTGCAAGAAGCTTGATTCTGGGCTCGTAACTCGGAGATTATGTGGAGAGAACCCCGTCCCCCCGGCCTCCACCTCCTCCCTTCTGCATTCTCCTCCTTTCCTGCATCTGGTTCGATCGCAAGATGTCGCTCGCAAGTTAAGCCGCACTTTTTGCCGTGCCTCAGGTTTCAATAAGCTGGAGGAAAGTGAGTGGTCCTACCTTATTAGTTGCAGCATCCATGTGGCGACATGGCTATATGCTAGTGCACTCTCGGGCTCAGTATGCATGGACGGGCAGCGTTTGTCAAAAATGTCGCTCCTAAGTGAACATTCTAGTTTGACGTAGAACATATTTTCCCTGCCGTGGCAGATAATGTAAGGAGTTGTAGTGTAAATGACCCCATGTGAAAGATGCGCTGTCCAAGTCCTTAGTTCAACGGTAGAAGGTATGTAACATGATTGTGTACTTCATCAACCAGACAATCCCGACAGTACAAGCCCTGATTGCTATGCTTTTCACTGTTGATGAGCTACAGCTAAGTCATGTTATCCTGACTCTTCGGGGCAACCCTGCAGCCTTACCTGCACGACGGGAAGCCTGACATCAAGGGGTAAGAACTTAATAAATAATGGCCCCTGATATCAGGCTTCCAGTCGCGTAGGTAAGGCTGCAGGGTTGCCCTGAAGAGTCAGGATAATGACCACATGTTTAATACAAAATATAATTATTAATGCACGTACTGTACATTTACGGTACATGCAGGTCGTAATGCGGCGAACAGTGCAGCAGAAGGCGCAATGCCGCAACACTAAATTCATATCATTGTTACATGTCAGTATTCGTTTCCTCTCTCTCTCTCTCTCTGAGCTGTGGAGGAAATCTCTGGAGTTGAGGAGACATGGCCGGACTTGTCGTCAAGCCCAGGGGGCAATATTTAGACCTAGAGAGTCTATAGAGCAGGGTAAGATGCGGCGTAACGATATTTCCAGCAAATTCGCCCTTCCGAGAATTTCATTTAGATATGAGCAGGCACGGCAGTCGTAAGGTTCTTATCCTCTCATCACACGTCAGTTAGGCGAAGTGCATGATTGGATCGGACCTGTTAACACCACATTTCATTAACATGTATATCTAATCTGTTAATGTAATGGACAAATATAATTGCTTCATTTCCGAAATGGAGTGACCTCTTGAGCGATTAAAGCTACTCGCAATAAACCCGAGGAGCCTGGAGGGCTGGCGCTGCAACAATTTCGATGGGAATTATTATTTATTTTACATAATGCTATTATCGTCTTTTAACAGCGGCCCTATTTTTGCATCCGGATAATAAACGCGTTTTCCTGGGACCCTCTCCCTTTGTGAGGATATGTACCATAGAGTGCACTCCACATAACTACACGCATGAAGTGCAATTACACGCACCCGCTCTCAATACTAGTTTACACCAATGTACATGTGTATTGTTGTGCAATAGCATAGTGCAATGGGAGGGGCTGGCTGGGTCGTGGGGGAGGGGTTTCCATTGGAATCCGGTTCGGGAACACGGGTTTTGCCACAAACAAATTATTTCATTGGAAATGAAGTTATTGTGATTGCAGCCGGAATTGCTGTTAGGAGCTAATTTACCGTGTTTAACCCCTTTAACGACTGGGGTAGTGGGAAATATTTCCCAAACGAGATGATCGCTGCGGGATGGTCGGAGGGATACACAGAGAGAGAGCGAGAAAGGATCAATCCGGGGACGCGAGGGTTAATTCCCGCCCGGATGCCGCCGGGTTGCTGCTACTGCTGAGTGCTGGAAGGGGGTAGGGGTAGTAGAGTGGCGGTGGTGGTGGTGGCCTGTGCCAATCCGGGGATGCGCAAATCCGCGAATAAGGGGGTTTGAGGTGCGGAATCGGCAATTCCGGGCGAAACCTTTTCAAGGGAGATGGAGCTCCAAAAGGAGAAGAATGTCCTTGCCTTTCGGCCATTCCGAATGAATGAGACGGAAAATCAACCGCCTGTTTCTTCCGCGCAGGTGCCCCCCTTGACCTCCCTTGCCTCAGAAACCCCACAGGATTGTGCCCTGGGCCATCAAATGCTCACACCACACAGGGTGAGTCACAACTACAGGTCATCTAGCCGCCAGCAACAGTGCAAATCAAAACAAAGATTGACAAATCACGCAACCGTGATTCGAGTCGACTCTTTTTCAAATTCAAATCGGACAACAATGACATAGAATGTTGTCAGTCTCATTTCCCGTTGCCAAGTAACATAAGAAAAATAATTTGTAAATCATGTAGACTTGACGGTAGGCGGATAGGGTGAACTCGGAAAACCGGAAGTGGCCGGTCACCACCTTGGAACCTATTTAGAGTCCACTTAATCCGAATCCAAAAACCGTTTGTCGCTATCTCTTGAGGTTTAAAAGCCATGATACCTGTCTACGGACGAGCGGACGAACACAGCTGCAGTTCTATAAGACTTTTTCCGACAAGAAAAGGTCTAAAATGTTGAGAAATTGACAGACACATTTTCCTGCCCATAGACACACGGTAACATGACCTGATTTTCTCCTTTCTCGGCTTCCGAATGACATTTTGTTCTGACTCTCTCTATACATGAGGAATAAAAACCTGATTAGAGAGCCCCATTATTTGTCCCTTTATTACACTCCTAAAGTGAACCTGAAACGTGGTGAGTTTTCCATTTGACATTTATTCGACATCGATTAATGAGTTTGGGTCGATTAATCTCTGCAGGGGGATTAACATCCGGCAGTATTATGTCATCAAAAAATTTTAGATGATGGGTTCTTAGAACTATCTCCGCCGCAGGAACAAAGTAAAAGCTAATAGCCCCAACAGTTATGATCGAGTCCGGTTTCAATGTGGATGTGGTCGCTGTAAAAAATAGTATCCGGATTTTAATATCCATTAGTCAAATTTTAGGAAGGTTATGCCAGTATTTTTGCTTCGATTACAGCCGATTAAGTATTTAGAATCAGATTTTGAGGGTATGAGTAAGAAGAGATTGTGACTCTGCGGTTGTGTATACGTACCCGAATGACAATCCCCCGTCGCAGTATGCAAAATTCGTAGACCCATGCCGGTATGCATTCATGACACTAAAAAAATTATGACGGAATCAGTCCCCCCCACCCCTCACTGCAACGGACATTTCCCAAAACGCTTTTTAATTGCGATATGAATTCTCGCTTCATTGCTCGCTAATTACGGCATTAACCTGGCTGTAACACTCGTTGCTGAATATTTTGCCTCCTAGTTACACATATACTGCCAAACTCATATTCACAGCCCCGGAAAGGAATCTCGATTCAAAAAAAATACCAACATGTCACTTCCATCTGCCAGCTATCAAGCTAACAAGCCTACTTTAAATTTCATTCCGCTATAAGTAGCAACCATCTTTTTTTTTCAAAAAAGAAGCACCATCACTAAATTGTTGGCCTGCATTTCGCAGATGTTAAATTCGAGCCACAAGTTAACGTATTCTGGCGCTTATTCCTGCAGTGTTAACACCGTCCGGCCTCAGCTGCACTGGAAAATGCATTGCAATGGATATTAGTGTGCCGCGCAAGTGCAGTAATTGAGCTACTTTCCTTGACGGTTTGCATAAGAGCACAAGCTCACGCAGCAATCTTATGGGGCGCGGCCACTAAGCATGATAAGAGCTAGAGAGCTCTGATGCAACGCCAGCATGAATTCTTTAGCAATATGCAGAACAGCCCCTGCGTTTCCTTGCATATTCATCTGCAATTAATTACCGAAAGTTTCGCCTTTGTCGGTGGTCTTTCAAGAATAGCTGCAGTTAATTAGGAATTAAACAGCTCTTTTAAGATCACATCCTTTTCGCATCCTAATACTTGCATGTGCATCGCACATGTATTACAGGGTGGTTCAGTGTTGTTCATTCCAGCAAGAAATTTACAGATAAACAACAAGTTGGAAGCAAGCAAATGTTGATCACTGACACTGATTGTAAAAATATTATAGGGACCAGTAGCAGTTTCTCTAAGTGTTTCGATTATTCTTCAAATAATCTGCGAACGATTGGTTGCAGGCAACAGTCACTTCTCGAAATAATTGCCTGATTTCTGGGTCGAACAAGTCATAGCCTACTTTATTTTTATTTTTTTCCAAACGGAGCATATGCCGTACATTATTATACGAGACCTGTGATAAAAACAGCGTTGGTTGCCAGGCCATCTTATAAATGGGCTGGGTTTTTGCGGAGTTCCCGTGCGATAGTGCCCCTATTCATTACGCCCCCTTTATTAAGAAGCGGAGAGGGGGGACGAGGGAGGGATGGGTCTGGGAGTGGTTTTTGTGGAATTCGTTGAGCATTGATTCGTTGCGACGTGTGCATGCAGAGGTCCTTAAGGCGCAGTGCAGATTGTTTCGGCCTGAGAATGCGGACCCAGTTTTCCCACAAAATGGGGGCCTGGCTGAGGTCAAAAAGGAAAGCCACCTTCTTTTACAGCTTCAAGTGTCGCAAAGGCAGCCCGGCAAGTACTTTTGCTAACGATTAAGGGTATGTTGTACAAGTGTTGTAACGAGCTAAATTCTTCCGCTGATTTTAGGAGTGCTACGAGAGAACCAGGTTTTTTTACACAAAAAACGAGGGGCATGTTGCTCCTCCACGGCAATTACAACTACCGGCCTCCGGTTATACGGTTGGGAGCTTTGTTACGCCCCCGGGTAATAATGTCACTTGGAATGGTCCCTGAGACGGTGTTAGGGGTTTGCTCCTGACTTACAGCCTACCGGTCTTTTCTCCTGTGCCAGACTTGCCCCCTTCCAGGTCACTAATGCTTTTATTACCAGCCCCGCATTTTTATCATTTTTTCCCCCCGCATCTCAACCGGTCCGGCGATGCCATGAAAAATAACGCCGGACCACCCCGATTGAATGAACTCTTTTGGTGTTTTTCATCGAAAGAGGGGTGTGTATGTCGTAAAATTCGTGATGGATCGTAATGGCATTAATTCGCCAACATGCCAGCAGCGCCGTGATTTACATGGGTCGATAAATGTCAGACTATATGACGTGCCCCCCATGCTCAGTAAATTTTTTTAGGGTTGGGTGATGGCAGTGGACGTGAGCAGCGGCCAGCTAGATCCAAGATGACCATCGATAAATGATACGTCAGGTCGGAATGGCAGCGGAATGGCCCCGGTTTCAATTACTCATAAGGGTGAAAGATGTGCCATTACTCTAGCCGGTTGCGCTCTTCCCGAGACAATACGTGTTTCTTTTTTTTGTGTGTCTGCGAGGAAGGTAGAGGGAGGTGATGGAGGGAGAAAGAAAATCAGAAGAAAGCGAGGAAGAGACAAGCCTTTGAATGGCTTCCAGTCCCTTTTGTGTCCGGGTCGGCAATTAAGTGGGCGAGGGAACAATACTTGCTGAAATGTCTTTGAGGTAGTCGAAATTTCCTAAGCAATGAGGTCGCTTCATTTATACACGCGCTGTCATATTGTCTCCAGAGTTTTGAAGAGAGGAAGAACCCGGGGTATATATACAGGAGGATGGAAAACTACGCCCCGGAGTTATTGCAAGTGCTGGGCAACATTTCTCCGGCTCCTAAATTAACCACTTAAGCTCCACGCTGAAAAATAAATGGTATGTGCCGAAAAGGATGCACTTCCAGCGTGCTATTTTACCACTTAGTTTAGCCATCTCCCAGTACCTCCTGCATAGTAATGTCTTTTGGTGGCGAGCATCTTTCCCTCCAACGATGAATATTAATGCGACGGCTAAATTTATCATTAGAGGGAAGCTCGCCTGCACTTTATAGTGCTAGACAAGCGAGAGAACTATGGATTACAATTTTGAGCCGTTTCTAGGGAACTGGTTATGTTTTTTTCTCTCTCTGTGGTTTTTGCCTGAATAAGTGTGTCGCTATATCTGACTAATCAAGCACCTGGCAGGTGTTGCAAATGCCATTAATTCTGCAATGGACACGAATTTGTTGAAATGTGCGAAATGTTAAAATCGGCCACAATTTTTACATTGTGACACATTTGAACATACAAGACTCTGCCTCCAGAATGTAATAAGGCTGCGAAATTGCGCAACCCTCTTGTAACCCGACCATGTACCAACCATATACAGTTGCATAAACTTGTCTAAGCCCCGTTTATTCTCCTTCTCTTTGCAGCTGTTTCGGCCTTGGAGCTTGTTGACGAGGAGTCCACAATAGACCCGAGTCTAATGCCCTATTTCGACTTTGAGGTAACCCGAAACGTCACAACAGTCGTAGGGCACAACGCCTTCCTGCATTGCCGAGTCAGGCAGCTTGGAGAAGAATCGGTGAGTTTGGTCCTCTTATTCTACTCCATTTTGGGCTGCACGTTCTCTTCACTCCTCATCAATCCGAATCCTAGAAATTGCGTGGCAGCGCAGTGGGAACGGGCTGGAAAGGAATTTAGCAGACTATGATTGGCCTAGGGAATGGCCGCATTCTTTCGAATCACAGCGCGCTAATTACAGCCTGTTATGCAGTTTCATAATTAGGGCGTCGGAGCGCAGATTTCCCACGATGTAGCGGAGTAAATCGAACCGTTGCTGCCGCGAGGCCCTGGAAATGAGCGGTAATTCCAGTGTGCAAGGGGAGAGGGGGAGTAGGTTTTGGTTGGTCAGCGTAAAAACGCCCCATGCACAACCCTCACCCCCAATGCGGGTCCTGAAAAAAGTGTGGGGTTGGCCCCCTCCGGTCTGATCCTCACCACACGCATTTTGGGTCAAATAGCCTTTTATCTGGCGAGAGCCGGTGATTATTTTAGGACTAATCAGAAATGATGCGTTTAGGTTATAACGTGACAGGCATTGTTCCGCACACAGGTACAGTATTTGCGTTTGACCAAATCGCGGATATACAGAGCTGTCATCAGTTGAGCATGATTATTATTAAGTACTTTGCAGGGGATCTCCAAAATGCGATCCAAAACTTGGCAACACTGTGGACGTAGTAACACATCTCTCACGCAGATGGCGCGCTCGCCTTCGCTGCACACTACTGATGACTCTCCCCGGACAGAGGCACAGACCAAGCCAATTGTATATCAGATTGAGTAGACGTGTAGGCGGAAGTTATCGTTAACTCGAACCAATCTCCATGCGCTTGCAATCTAATCAAGTACAGTATGAGATTTTCTGTACATAAATCGGAAACCTTGCTCGTGATTGGTTATATCTGCAATTTCCGTCTGCACTTCCGCTTCAATCTTGAACTAGATGTGTATTGGTGTATTGGGTTGAGTGGAAGCATCCTTCAGATAGATTGAAATAAACGACTGGAATGACCTAAAAGCCTCCGAAGCCAGGGGTTGATTCCATGCTTCCGATTGCATTGGAAACATCAATTTTTTACCTACCGGCACTTGTTTTAAATAAGCAACTTTTGTGCTATTTGGAGCACACCTGATACAGTGTGTGGCTTGAGCGAACTCGACCCCTAGGCTTTTGCTTCATGGAAAACTCCCCTACTTGTTGTTGGAGTTATCTGCTTATCCTCCCTTTTTGATACATTTTTCCCCTCCCACGTCCTACCCTCTCTTCCTGTTGGTTGGTTCGTCCTCGGGATTTACTGAGAGATTGGTCCACGCGACGCCTGGGCCCGACTCAAGAGGAGCCGTTTTGGCTACTCGAGGAGAAGATTCCCGGAGAGCAATTTTCTCCCGGGCAAGCATGTTTCGTCGCTGATGCATCGGGTTGGGTCCGAGTGGAAAACTCTGTGGACTTTGTGGAGAGGACCTGAGTGGCTCGTTGCGCGCTCCTGAATGGGGCTCGGCCCGGATCCTAATCGCTCTTTTTCACCCCCGCCGAGAACGACCAACCGCTCCGCCCCACCACCTATACACACATACACTTAGTCCTCCTCCTCCTCCTGGGGAGGGACTCGATGACCGATTTGAATTTTCAACACTCGAAAACCCCCGTGAGATATTCAGCCACTGGATGAATTTTTTTTAACGAACTCAACCGAGTGCGGACCCACACTCGCGCAAGGCCATCGTTCTGACAACAGCGTTGCCACAGTTACTCCTCAGGAGCTAAATTCACACCGGTAGCCTCTAAGGTTCGTTCCAGAGCCTTGGCAACGTCGCAAAAGTCGGCCATATTGTTACCCCCTCAAGCGTAGTGTTGAAAACAATAGGGTCCTAGCCTATACATTTTGAAAATCATGTAAAAAATCGTCCTTATTTTTAAATGAATTTTGGTGTTTTTTGTTTGAAGAAATACGTATTAGTTTCCGAGCTATGACACGCCCCCTTTTCCCCACCAATTTGAGAGTTACTTTGGAACCAGCGATAAGTTATCGAGGAATGACATTTTGGTGCTGAAAAGTGGTGGAATTCTTGTTTACATGTATGGTTGAGCTATTCGTGTACAGTACAAATTACCCAAATCCTATGCCAAGACTAGGACCCCATTACGACTCCATTTGCGCGAACTGTGTTGCTCCCTTGGTTGAGCTCTTTAAAAAATTCATCTATAGAGAGAATATGACTTTTCACTGTCTACAGTATGTACTGTACAGGATTAACACTTTGCTTGTACCGTCCGTACACACCAACTACAACAACATTGCAGCTTGGCTTGATGTCACATCAGCTCGGACGTGTGTAATGTGTTGTCACCCCTAGCACCTGCCTATATAGGTGGCAGTGGGTGACCCGTGGGAATTTTGAACTGAATTGAGTTTGATTGCGTGAGAATTCGGGCAGCCCGTGGCAGCTCCTTCAAAGCCTCGCCCCGCTGCTGAAGAGGACACGACAAGGCACCTTACTAATGCTCATGTATCATGCATGCCTGTCTCCCCCTCCCCCCCCCCTCCCGAACACCTCACTCTCCATTTCCCTGTCTACTCTATATAGTATACCTGCTGCACACCACCTCCCACATGCAATTCCAAAGTCACTAAGGCTCCCCCGGAATGTCTTTCTTCTCTTTTTCTTTGATGTTTTGTGGAAGGTCTTGTGCAACGGTACTGGGAAATTGAAACCGGCGAGAAACGCAAGACATTACCGCCTCGAGGAATGAGAGGCTAGCTGCCAGACGAAATGTCTGGTCCTGGAAATTAGATGTATGTACTACTGACGTGCTTGGGGGGGNGGGGGGGGGGGGGGACAGTAGTCGGCGCTGCGAGTCGTGCCCCACTGACAGGAAAACACGCTCGACATTTGCGTAGTCCGGTAATTAGTGGTTTGGTTAAGCTTGAAGCGAATACCTAAACGACTGTTTGCAGATTTGAAGTGTTGTGAATTATTGGACATGAGAGACAGTGAGATTGTGTGTGAAAGAGGAATATTTTTAAAAATGTACCGATAGGCACATGCAAATTTGGGGAGGCCACTCACCCTCAATTGCTGACGGTCGAGGGCTTGTTTATTGCAGTGATTAATCCGTCGCATTTTAACAAAATTGTATATCTTCTGCGGCTAATAGGTACGCGTCAATGTTTAATTGTTGTGGGATTTTCCAGCCGCTCCTGATCCGACAATATTGTCCCTCCTGTCAACGTCACATCACACACGACCGCTAATAATTTTCGACAGCCCTCCAAAAAATAGGTCCTCGTCAATGCCTCCCTCCAGTGATATAACATATTATTCGTTGATAATATTTTGCTGCTTCACTGACTGAGCAGCGGGCAAAAATTAATCAAAATTCAAGAACTGTACGATGCACTAATCCATCTCATTTAGGATCATAATAGTCTAATAATTATTAGTGTAGATGCAACAATTATTAATTTTCTGAAATTATGAACGATTTGACTTGTTTCCGGATTCGAGGGTTTTATAGGTTTGAATACTGTAGGATCCCTTTTGTGCCATTTTGCTTAACGCTGGTGTATGACACAGGTTTACCGAGTTAGTGGCGAAGATTCCCCCTGTTGTTTTACGCGACATCATCTAATAACGTTGAAGTAAAAGCCGGTGGGGGTGTGGCAATTTTATTGGGAAATGGTGTGACGAAGTGGGGTGTGGGGGAAGAGATAATTGGATTAATTCAAGCGCTCTGGTTCATTTCCGTCCTTGATGGGGTTCCCCCACTTGATAGATTTTAGGGGCGAAGCAGAACGTCCCTCTTGGTAAGGAGAAGGCTTCGGGGGGGAAAAAAACTAGAGCTCAACGAAATGTTTCTTTCCGCTCATTTCCCCAACTCTCTTTGAAGCACCCTTGGGTTCTTTGCTTTTCCTCCTCCAACCCCCTCCTTTCCCAACCCAACCCAACCCAGCCTTCCATTCAG
This sequence comes from Catajapyx aquilonaris, assembly GCA_000934665.2. Lineage (NCBI taxonomy): Eukaryota > Metazoa > Arthropoda > Diplura > Dicellurata > Japygidae > Catajapyx > Catajapyx aquilonaris. Next base: position 30,963 of record JYFJ02003035.1, on the reverse strand, counting down.
CTCCACCCCAGCCTCGCCCTTCCCGCCCAATCTTCACCTCCGCCCCTTATAGTCGCATTCCATTTTCGCCAAGGAAAATTTCCCTGCTGCAGATTCGAGAGAGGAAAATTTACAAGTTCTCTCAGAAATCGCTCGTGACCTCCCTCCATGCGGTAAAAGGTCGCTCTTTTTTTTTATTATTCCTCCTCCCGTTCTCTTTTCCTTCCTATCCACGTCCCCATTCTAAGCACGTTAGGCATCCGCATAATGTGCGGATAAAATGCAAAGTGCAGGTGACCTCGGCCATTACTGGTGTAGTGCGGCACTTGATGATTACGCGGTCGTAGTTGTCGCCTTGCACTTCAGTTTGCAATATCCAGCGGCATTACGGCCCTGTGTTTGCTGGAGCATATGCAAGCTTATACTACCCCCTTTCCAGGCCCATTCTTAGCCCCCAAGGCTTTTCTTCCCGGTTGAGAGAGCTGTAACACGTGTTAACGAGGATGAAAGCGACCACTTGAAAATTCTGCTGCGTTTCCTGTCAATTGAAAGAAGGATAACATAACTGCCCATGTCCACTATTCATCAGGAACCGGAAGAAAAGTGTCTTGGAGCGGTTCAAAATTAAGCCATGGTGACGGATCCTTTATGGTGGCCATCAGTGGAAGGGAATCTGCAATCAATAGAGATGGGATGGTATATAGGAAGAGGGCCCTAAATGTGTTTGCCGTCGCTCCATCATCCAAGTGTGAGATGTCGCAGCCAGCACCGAATCATAACGCTTGATTGGCTCGGCTGGACCAGTCATTATTACGTCGTGTCCAGTCTTGTTGGCGATTTTGACCGGAGCCTGTCGCGATCATGGCAGCATGTCACACGTCCTTTAGTGGCATGGAAAAAAAGAGAGAGAAACGAGTACAGATTAATTAGCCTGTATTGCTAATTGAAATGCTAGTCAAAATGATGAAGCTGTGTCGATAATGTTGCCAAACACACCCGGAAAATGGAGTGGTCAGTTTACTCCCTGGACATGCTCAACTGACCGCCTTGGGACGTCAACTGTACGTGTACACTCGATTGCAATTAACCAAAAGTTGTGAACAGTCGTTAGCATACATTATTAGCTTAACATTACTCAAACTGCGACAGATTGGACCAGCTTAAATTACAGCTTAATTGCTGCCACCAATTTGACCGGTTCTTATGATATGGCTCATCTCTTGTCACTTGACAGCCCTTTTATTGTTTCTTCGCCCTGCATATTAAACAAGAGACGTGCTGGCATGCTTGGGCTTCATGACCTCGCACCTCGTGCTTATTAATATCCTAATTATATTTAGGCCCTTAGGAAGCCCGGGAAAGTTATGACCTTCAATCACGCAACATGCATGCATATGATGATTTGTTGCTCGAAGCAATTTCCGACTCTTTTCCGCATTTTCTCATCAGGCAATTCCGGTTAGTAGACAGGCTTGCATTTTGAAATTTTCTGAGGAAAAACGGGCTCCAGTGAGTCTGTTACATTTTTCTGGGTTATATAATAATGGACGGTTACGGTTGATCTTGCCAGTGTGTTTCCGAATAAATGATGGCCTCCTAATTGAAACCGACTATTGTTGAATGTTGCTGATCACAGCAGGCAGGCGACAGAGGCAAGGGTGGCAGAAGGAGCTTAGATGTGGTTTGGTGGAAGGCAGAAAAAAGAAGCATTTCCCAGGCAGCTGGATGCGTCCTCGCCCAGTGAGGCTTTGCCCCTAAGCTCTCGGTATTGAAGCGCCTGCGCTTGATCGGCTTTGGTCCTGCTTTTCCCCCAAACTGACAAGAAGGTCCTGGAGACTGCTTGCCAGGCGCCCGGGATTGCCACCGCATAAAATTGTCCATCTCCTGTCCTAATGCAGTAAGCCTCGTATAGCTTTGCGGAAAAGCCACCTAGAACTCTTCTCTCTCCAAGCTAAGAATGCGCACCTGCTGCTGCAGAAAACACGTCAAATATATTTCAAAGTGGAATAATTAAGAGTGACATGTATCCTTTATTGCGTGGGCTCTTGACGTCGCTTTGCAACTTTTGTGCGGCAGCATTTTCCCTTCAGGTGTAATTATTTAGGCGTACTGCACACAACTATCGGCCATAATCGGCTCGGCTTATTACCAGACAGAAATTCCTTTGTAATATTATTAGCTGGTCTAATTATTTTTTAGCCTTCCACTCCTCTTCCCTGTCCCCTTTTCCCTCCAGGGTGCCCCCCCCCCTCCTCTTCCCTTGTTTCCGGAGATCAAGCGCACGGCTCGCGCAAGGAGGAGGAAATCCTTCTCTGTTCATTACCGAAATTGCTCGTGTAATTAGTCGCTTCTCGAGGGCATAATGAAGGGCATATCTTGCCAGGAAATGAGGTGAGTCTGCCTGCGAAATGAGAATCTTGCAGCGTTGCGAGCTGGGTCCGTCCTCTCTTGTCGTAATAGCCGGCCGGCGGTAATTGGCGAGAGAGGGGGGGGAGGCTATCGATAGAAGCAAGCGTGACCCAGGGGTCGGACACGGTAAGATAACCCTCTCTGGCTGTACCCTAGGGGCAAGTCTGCTGGCAAAATGTGATAGCACTGCGTCACTTTTTTTTTTGAGCGAGTGAGCACATCTTTCTGCGGGGACAGTCGCGGAAGGAAATGAAAGCCGGCAGCGGTAATCCGTCATTTGATCGCTGCTTCTGCTGGTTCCAGAAACAAACAAAGTCGTGGAATTGGCGGGTGGAAAAGTTGTTTGGCCAGTTCTCTCTCAGACATCGCCGTATATATAAGAGGGACCAAGCCCCTTGAGCCACTTTGGGGATCAAATTTCTGGAGCACTGCGTTCCTCCGGAGCCTACTTTTGCTCACCGCACATCGGATTATGTATGCTCTATCCTGCGGGGGAATACAGTGAACCCACCTTTTATCCGCAAGTACAGTCCAAAAAAACGGATTGTAAATCATCGATCCGACCTATTACTGCTCGTTGCACCAATAAACAAGATCCTATTTTAATGGTATTGTGATAAGGCCGCCATTTTACTAGTTTCACATTTTTTGGGCGGAAAGGGTACTTGCAAATTCAGGCAGCTGTTTCAAAATTTATGTGAGTACGTGAGTTCCGTAGATCACTTTGCGGTGAAGCATGTATATGACCGAATTTGCATTAAACATTTACTATTCACATAGTAAGTTTGCGGCCGAAAACTTTTTCCTTTACATGCACTGACATTGTAATAGGTTTTTACTGATTACATATTCATCGTGCTTTTTTTTGTCTCATGTCGGCATTGCAGCAGTACTTTTAAGCATAAGAACTGCGAATCTTGCTAATGCAAAACACGCAACAGCATGAATGGCAAACTCTAGAGAGTTTTTTTTTTTTTTTGCTGTGCTAATGCTGATGTCTTGCGAGGACGGGCTTCAAGGAGAATCCATTAAGCATCGCTCGCGACGTTTTCTGGCTTCCGTTCCTTTAGCGAAAATCTCTTTTCGTGGCCCGCTGCTGAGTGGTGGTGTCCTCTGCGGGTTAGCTGTCAGATTGATCAGGCCGACACATTTTCGTTTCCTGATTGCACCACGCTTGGCTCGCTCTTCACATAAGACCCGATCGAAACTCCAGAAGCAAACATTCACTTCCCTACCCCCGAACAAAAACCGGGCAGCCAACAATTATGCTGATTTTCGTTGGGCTGGGATTTCCGTATAGTTCCCTGGGTCGAAAAGGGGGAAAAGGCTGCTGAGGGGAGGTTGCTGGGGAAATCAGATTCGTATTCTTAATGGGCGGAATGACATTTCTTCTGAGGTGACGAGGGGGAAGTTTGCCTAATGGATACACCAGGAGGAGGCCTCTGATGTTATTACGGCCTGGCATTAAGCGGCAGCTGCTGGTGTAATTATGGATGCTGCTGCCCTCGAGTCTCCCCCTGCTCTCGAGGTGCTAAAACATCCATTCGGGGCATGAGGACGAGGGCGAGACGTCTAATATGTAATCACTATAACTAGGGGACCTGTGGAGCACTTTCGGCCTCCATGTAGCCCCTGGCCTGCCATGTAAGGTGTGACATGTCTCATACATGCAGAGTTGTACGACTCTTAATTGGACCTGATGTGTCCGGTACTAATTTTTTAAAGCACCAACTCAAATTCAAATCATATTTCGGACATTTCACACTAACCGGACTCTACACCTAAATTACTCCTTTCCTGGTGCAAATCTAGTGCACAATACCGAACACATGTAGAATGGCGACCAACTGACCCGTCATAAAATTTCCAGCCGCCTTGGGTCTCAGATGAAGCGCGAATTCGACCGTTTTTTTTACGGGAGCACAAGAAAAGAGCTGGATTTCCTCTCTCTTATATTGTGTTTGTCGTCCGGAATTCCAGTCACGTTCGGTCCTGTGTCTGCGTGAGTGTCCACCGCGTGGAAAGAGTGTGCTGGACCGAAAAGGGGGGCGACACCCACTCTCATTGCACTAGTTCAATCTACCTGGAACCTTCCAACTTCCACCCACACACAATGCAAATTTTGGCTTTCCCTCTAGATCCTACTAAAAATATCCCTGTCCGGATAGGAATCAAACCAGTGGAGCTTCCTCTACACAAATAGTGCCAGGAGCTGAAAAGGTTCATCGCAGATTCCAGCACAAACAAACAAACAAAAAAGGCAGAAGGGCGGCGGGAGGCTAGTGGGGGGTGTCATCCCTATACCCACAAAACACGCAGACGCAATTATTGCTGGGGGTTCTCTCAGGACCGCAATTTATGCAAATAGTCGGCTCAGCAGATTTTATTTATTCTGGAAACGTGCGGTTGTTGTCGCATTTCGCGCTCAGTCGAAGTCGTTCCTTCCGGCTGCACATACTTTGCTCGATATATGTTTTCCAGCCAGCATAAATCCGACTGGTGCTGCGGCCTGGTGAGGCCCATCGATCCGTCCCTAACCTCTGACCCCGGCCGGATCGACCCAATTAATTACAAGGTAGCAACCACCGCATGATCCCCCACCCCACCCTCTAGTCCATCCCTATTTCTCTCATCTCTCATTTGATCTCTAATCAGTGCAACCCCACCCCTCCCCCAGCAACCCCACCCTATCCACAGCAACCCCTCTCTCTCTCTCTCTCTCTCTCTCTCTCGTATCCATAATGGAATTCGAATGTAACTGTGTGGCTTTTGATTAGCTGCCGCTGCGCAATGAAACCTCCATTTGGACCCCCATGCCGACCGGGGAGTGACCTCCAAATTAGCCTGTTCGCAATTCCGATTTTGGTCCCGTCTTTTGTGCCGACTGTCACAGGTTGGTTGGTCTATACATGTACAGGCCGGTTAATTTTAATTCTGTGGAGAAACAGTGGGGTTCTTTTGACCACACAATACCAAGGGAGAAACCCTCGGCTGTGATTAATAAGCTTCTCTCTCGGGCGATAATTATTCGGTCTCTTGGTGCTTTGGGCCAGAACTTGGTTGCATTCTTGGCAAATTCAATTTGCTCGGGAGGAATTTTCATATGAATAAGCTTGGCGTTTTGTAATCGAATCCGTCTCAGTCCCCCTTCCACGATACTAATTAGTTGTTATTCATAGTATGCAAATGCGGGCAAGGCAGTAAATAAAGCGAGGTCGACATGAAGCCGCAGCACAGACCGCACTTTGATTGTCGTCTGGAGCTACCTTTATCTCCCTTAAACCAGGCGCAATATTGAAAGCATGGTTTTCAGAAGTGCTCTTGATATTGCGCATATGAGCTGCTTGGCAACACTTTCTCTTACGTGGCATGTGAAGTTGATTTTGTTCAGAGTAATTAGTAAAGGCAAAGCTTGATGAAGTTGATTCTGGACTGTGTACGTGTTGGGCTTAAATTTAAAGGGAACGCTGCAACATTTTATTACCGATAATCCCTAATTTGTGCATTTATTCATCGGGTTCCCTGCTGGTTATATTGATTAGGAGGCAGCAGTGATCAATAGATTTTCGATATTTTTTTAAACAAATATGTAATGACTTTATCATTGCGTCCAGATGAAAGAGAGTAGTTAGTAGAGCAATTTCGGACCAGATTAATGCCAATTAAGTTCAGTGTCCATGAACGAGTGTTCCGAAGCGATAACGCAGTCAAGAACAAACCGGTTTTAAGGCGGCGACTGCAACTTCAGTTCAGCTGCGCCTTTGCACAGTGGTTCTACAGCGCCTATGAATAGACCCGGCCTAAATAGTCCATTTAATGCCTGTATACTTCTACTGAAAAGCGGAGCAGCTTCAAAGAGCGTAAACAAATTTCTCCCACGACAAATACCCTGCTTGCCTGGTGCCGCTATTTTGCCTTGTGATGTAAATTTGTTATGGGAGCCTATTTGCAGTGAGTGTATTTTGCTCCGGTGCTGTTGTGGCTCATAATCAAAGGAAAGTTAGGGTGCCGTTCGACAGAGTGCTTTAGTCACTATTTTACCCCACAGCTCGTAATTATTATGGCGAGCTGCGCCTGTTATTAGGGGGGCGAATATTGTGCAAGTCCATTTTGTATTATTTGTGAATAGTGCAGCTATTGTTCCGTGGATTCATGCAGGCGGATAGAACTGGGTGAAAAAACGAGTGGTATTGAATACGACCAGCGATTATGCGAATGGCTAATGGTCCGGTGCCTGGAAAATTAAACTTCCAGTCGAGAAATACAGTGACCATCAATATGATAATGAAGAGAACCAGTTGCCGCCACGGCTGGCGAGAGATATTTTAATGGACCGCTTTTAGAAATTAGCCTCCTGTTTTGTGAGTACACAATTCCAGTTGACGACTTCTCCATCTTACGATTGCAACAACCCAACTAAATCGCTTTAATTGCTTCGGAAAACAAAGCGTTCCTGGTCCCAAAAGGGGCTCCAGGGAAATTGCGGAAATGCGTTTCCAGGACAGAGAGATGCGTGCTCCTCGAGTTGAATGAGCTCTAGGATTTCTGATCCTCCTCCTCCTCCTCCTCTGATGGTAACCTGGTAGAAATCTACGGCCTCTGAACATAAAAGATCCCACATCAAATTCCCTCCCACTTTTGACCCCTTCCTAAATGAATTCTAAACGCTAACAGGAGTGATTATCGTGTTGCGTGTTCATGCAAATTTGCGTAGCCGGGGCTCTTCTCCGCTAACGAGTTCAATTGAGCCTTAATGGAGCTATTTACATAAATCTGCGTTTCGACGATACACACTTTTTAAGGGCATCAGCCCTAGCATTCGTTCATGTTTTGCTGCATTGCTTTTTTTAAGAGGAAAAAGGCAACCTTGTACTACTAATGGTGGTCAAAACTGTCTGCTTCGAGGCAATTACTCAGTTCCGAGCTTCAATACCCAGTTAATCCACCAACGAAAAGCAATTTGGAGCACTGTCGGTGGCTGGAACGTGGCAAAAGCCACCTCCGTCATTAAGCTAGTACAAAAAGAAAATAGGAGGTCATCGAATCCCTTGCGCTGGATGTGACCTTCAAGCTTTTTCTTGATGACTGAGCCCACTTTTTTTTGTAGTCTTCTTGGAAATCCGTCTGGGCGAATGAAGTGTCCCCATCCGTTTGGCTGTCCCAGGACGAGACATGGCTGGTGCCGCAATTACAGCCCCTGGCAACTGCCATCCGTCAGCAGCCCATTCGCTCCAAAAACCTAAGCTCGGATGGCGCTGCCCAACATATTTTATCCCTCCATATCTCCGCTCTGATTGAGCCCGTGCCAGCAGCACCTGAGATTCAGCCTGGCGCAGCATCCCAATTTTTTTAAGCACGTCCTGTCCTAGTTAGTCCACCCAAAAAAATGTCGCTGTTCACTCTAAAAAAAATGTTCAGCTCCCCTAACGAGCCATATTTGGAATTTAATACGCTGTACGTAACGGACCCGTTGCCAAATTTTGGCAACACTGCCCCCCCCCCCTCCCCAACTTGGACATAGTACAATAGGCCACTACCAGTTGGCGCATAGGCTCTCCCTCTGCACACTCCTGCCACTCTCAGGACGAAACGAAAGTAGTACTCCATGCACGTTGGTGATGAGTCACTGCGCGGACAGTCCGCCAGGGAGCTATACTACTTTGTCCACTAATTTGAATGGGGAAAGTGAAAGCTATGGTAACTACTACCTACACGTGATGAGTCATTATGTTTATGGGGTGGAGTCGTGGATTGTGAATTCTGTATAATTATGATTCAGTAAACTGTAATTATACAAAAAAATATATACGAAAATATTCCAAGATCGAGCAACAGGCATTAAAGTCGCCGTGAATATTCAGAAGGTTCCTCTGTCCGAAAGGTCGTCCGGTCCAGGAGTGAAAGGTCAGCGACCAAGTGGTCTGAGAATGGCTTGTACGTACTTGGGCGAATCGGATTTGCATCCGGAATGAAGTGGAGGCTTGCACCTTGCCCACTCGTTAATCACTCGAGCCCAGAGCTTCAGAGCTAAGCAAAGCGAAAAGGCAATGAGACGGCTTGGCCCCTAGCTTTGGTGAGGGGTGGAACTCGGCCTCCCTAAGTACAGACGCGTGTTTGTGTCAATCAGTGGACGCCATTTGTCCCCTTCTTGGACGTCCGGGGACAAAGTCCTGGACTGTTGGCACCACTGGTGAAGCCCACCGTCTTTTCTATTAAGTTGGAAATGCACCGACGCCATACTATATACTCTCTCTATTTCGTGTAACTTCCCAACCATCTCTCTTCTCTTCTCCAGCGAAGGTTCCTGTTTCGCGAGTGTCACGAAGGGAAATTTGCTCTCGGACTAGTTATTCTCTCGGCTGCAGCTGCGTCCGAGTCGTAAAGCAGCGAGGAAGAGCCTCCATTGCCATCTGAATTCATGAGGCTTTTTTTCTACCATTGTTACAGGGTGGTTCAACTTTCCTGTCCCAATTTATTATGATTAACTCTGTTTTGTGTTTCTTGCAGGTGTCGTGGATTCGCAAGCGTGACCTGCACATCCTGACGACGGCCATATTCACCTACACTAGCGACGCTCGCTTCCAGGTGATCCACACCGAGAGCTCTGAGAATTGGACCCTGCAGATCAAATTCCCCCAGGAGAGGGACAGCGGGATCTACGAATGCCAGATCAACACCGAGCCCAAGAAGAGCATGGCCTTCCGCCTGAATGTCATAGGTACACACCAGTAGTTGGTGGTTTTGGGATAGGAGGTGGGGAAGAAGCGGGGAAAAAACGAGGCTTCGATTCTGTGGGGAACACACGTGATCTGAATTCTCGTTCAATAAGTGGTGAGTTCAAGTCCGAGGAAGGTTTCGGTCGGACCTTATCACAGATATTAATGTCACGGGTCAACATTGGGACGAATAATTTAGACAGTGGGAACCTGCTGTCAACGACCTTGCATATCCATCGGCAAATGTGTCGAAATGAATTACCAATTTGCATTAAACCAAACATAATTATCTGCACTACAACCTGCATGATTCTATTGTTTTTTGATGGAGCTTGTGAGATATTTCAGCGGTGAATACAATGGAGTTTGGGGTCAAAAACCTTCCCCCACCCACAATATTGCTAATTTTTTGCCCTTTGGCTGTAAGAGGTTATAGTATACCCCCTTTATATGCATACGGTATTGAAATTTGAGTAAACAGCGACTTTTTTTCCACCCAAAAAATCCAATCTAATGTTAGTTGCCAGTTGAGGGCAGTTCATAATTCGTTGGAAGCCGTCAGGCATGGTATGATTTGTTTGCGGAAAGCTAGACGACAGCCTCTGCAGCAGACAGTATTTCATAGCCTGACAACAAATCAGTTATCCATCTTCCGTTTTTCATTGTCCTGGAAATCAATTTCCGTTCTTTGAGAAAGATCGGCTATATAGAATGGAAGCACCACTCTTCACCGGATTGTCAGGCTTGCTGGAGTGAGATTTTTTTTTCACTATTCCGAGCACATTTCTACTTTCCCCTCACTTCATTATTTTTTCCACTACACTCCTCCCAGAGCCTCTGTACTCCCACACACCATCGCGGCACGACATCATAGTGCTTTTGTGAGCAGGCGGCGGTGTCCCATGGCACATTGGCTGTTGCATAAAATATTTCATGGGTCTGTCCATGCGATGCCACCAATGGTGTAGAGCAAACCCTGCAAAAAGTTTAGGTGCGGAAATTATTTTGACCCCTTTTTTTCTGTTAGTAATGTGGCAAGCTACCGTCCCCGATATTATAGTACCGGCGAAAATATCTGGCACTCAAATTCCGTCCTTTATGTCCCCTCGCCACAGATTGTCAGTCAGATTAATGTTGCATTTATGCTTCATGCAGTGGCAGTCCGCCCTCTGCATAAATTCGCCAGACAGGAATGGAATTCGTCACGATGACAACGGCCCGCGGGGGGGTTTATCACTTGTGTATGCCGCCATTTCGCGGTTTTATTGCCGGGATGGCCAAACAACGGCAGCAACGGGTTTTCCTGCACCGGGATCTGCAGGATACGATCATGAAAAGCCTCATCAAAATCCGGAGCGAGCTTCTAATTCGCGGACACGGGGAACTGAAAGGCTGGAAAAAGGAAAATCCTTTCCACGTGACACCACATCGCACACATGTCACGTGCCGTTGTCCTATGCTTCTTTTAACATGGAACTGACTTGTGCACATAGGCTGTGTGTAGGTGCATAATCGAAGGAGGTGGCAGGTTCTCCCCGGATTCTTATCTGAAACTGTACCGACTTTATTTCCAAACTGATGGCCTCGACTTTACGCGGAAATGGCACCAAGATTTAAGGACTGGCAATTTCGAACCCGTTTTTCTTTTCTACGCTCCTTTATCCTCCTCCTTAGACATTCCCGAGCCTGTTTCTTGTCGAAGGGCACTAGCGTGTAATAGATAAAACCGAGTCGACTTTCTTCCGGCAGTGTTTTTTCGAGACTTTTTTTTTTGCAACCTCCCCGCGATTTTGGGTCTCAAATTAGTTAGGGAAAAAATGTTAGCCATGTTTCACATTTTCAAGCAGGATCTTACGAAGAGTTAAGTTATCAACACGGAGTATAACGTTTTCCTTCATCACAGCGATGGAGGCTGTAATATTGCCTCAGATTGATTGATTGATATGGGGTTAAGGCGAAAGGCAGCAAAAGCTGTGTTGGGCCAGAGCGGCATTGAAGGAGTATTAAATTTTCTAAGTGAAAGGTATTGATTAAAATTATTTTGAACCTACACTAAGAAATTATTAATGAATTAATTTTTAACTACCAACTTAAGTTACTAAGCAAGACCCCCCAACAATACAGCGCATTCCATCCAGTCTGACTCTCTCGTGCTCATAACCCTTTGAACTCTCAGCATGCTTCAGGCCTATATATCTGTTATTTAGGCGCAATGCGGTGTGTAATTACCATGTAGGTGTCGCAACTGAAACAAAATGCTGCGACTTTGTGACCGCCACACTTTCCCCTTTATTTTGCAAAGTGTTGCGTAATTGACCACATGAAAAGGCAACTGACACGTGGTCAGAACCCCAACTGCCATAAAGCAAAACTCGCTGCATACATGACATAGTTACCCGGCTTTGAGCAAAAAAGGAGAGCTCACGCACATAGTTAAGTCCTTCTCTCACTGCCGCATGTATGCAGTGTGCGACACCACTTGTGAAGGTCCCTTTGCTGCCTTCTGTCTGCAGCATTCCATCACGCTATCCAGAGCTATAGACGAAACAGCAGATGAAAACATTTTCCGAGTCAAAACCCCGCGACTTTATCAAAGCCTCGTGTGCTCTTGTTGATAAAGTCAGTAATCCCGTACAAGTCTCACTCGAAAGCTTGATTATATATCTGGGGGAAACAGTGTTTTAGTCAACCTGTCTATGCCAGGTTCCAAAACTAGCTCTGTGCAGATCAAAGAGACCCTGGAGTGTTTGATGTTATTACATATACACTACGGCAGCTGCATCCTTGGCCTGGAAGCCAGCGAGTGTGTACGGAGCCGTGAGAAGGAACCAAGTCCATATCTTTCGCTCAAGATGTATAATTTTTTATATGCGGTACGGCGGTTATTTATGGGACGGTCCGAGTAGGAGAGGCGTGGCACTCCTCATTCCTATACGCATTCTGTCGCCAATGCATCTCGGGGATCTCTCCAAGTGCGGTCTATTATGCTAAAGAGAAGCGGAGTTTCGCCAATTTGTGTGCGGCACCGAGCGAAGATTATGTTGGAACCAGGCCAAAGACATGTAATCCCCTACTACATGGCAGAGGCCGGTGCAATTCGATTTAGGAGGGGGTGTAATTCGGGTCGCAGAAACGAAAAGGAAGCAACAAGCCCCAGCCGTGCGACTAGAGTCCAACGGAGCAGTTAAGGAAAAATTAATTAAATCCCTCGTCTGAACCCACACCACCCATTCCCAGCAGTATACTAGGACCCCAGTCCGACAAGTCCGACCACACTCAGCCACACTGTATGTGCCCTCGGGTCTGTTTCGCTGCCACGAGTCACACGCTCGCTGTTACAGCACCGGGTTCAACAAAGTGAGTCAACACTGGTGAAGCTGCTCAAGATAACGCCCCGAGGTTAGACTGTTAGCTCTTTTGCTCCACTCGGGCGTCATATCCATTGTTGTTCTCTGGCCAAGTCGCCTGTTCATGAGGGGGGTGCTCTACTGTCAACAATATGTTACAATATAGGCAGCACTTGCGTTAGAATTACACACTGTATATTAGCGCCTATGTTGTTGGCACGATATTTTATGCACCTGAGCACTTTTCGTGCGTATGTACTTGATTAAGCTGCAACGAGGCAGTTTAAAGTTCATCATTTCGAGCGTCGTTTTTCTTCGCGTCATGTACGTAACGCGGTGGTTTATACGCACGAGCTCGGTATATCAGTCGGGGTAGTTTTATGAATCGTAAAATGTTGGATTAAACTATATGTTGCTTGAACTGGCCTGGTCTTCCAACACGGCAGGTATTTCGACATTTGCTGCACATGACGTGTTGGTCTGTTATTTCTCCCCCAAAAATATGTAGAGAGCGCATCAGAGTCCGATATATTCTATAGATGTGTGTGAGAGAGAGAGTCGGTCTCTATTGCAGATGGGTAAAAAAAAATCCGCAAAAAGCAATCCAAAAGAGTTCTTTTTCGGAAGCGGGGTTTGGATTCGAAAAATTTGCAGATATAAGGAATAATCGATAGCTTACAACTGCTCGTTTTCCATGTTCGTCTGCGAGGATTTCAAAATCGTGCCCTGACTGCCACAATCCCATATCGACAGCCAAGCTTCGGTCTTCTTTCAGAACAGCTCAAAAGCCGGATTCGAATAGACTCGCGACATAGTCCTCTTTTGCACATCATATTGTACCAGCTGACAACACCAAGCATCTACAGTATATTTAAAAAAAGAAACAACAGCAAAAAGATGGGCAAATTTAATGGTTACAGTTTCGGTATATCCAAGTTTTTTTTTACATGCACCTGATGGAGCCATAGGGATTTTTGCGAAACTTTTTCTCTTCCATCACCGGTAGGTATCCGGGGGAAAAATAGAGGAGCAACGGCAACAAATTACTGCTTGCCCGCGAAGGTTGATTAATTAAAATGGAAAATGCTTGTCAGCAGGCGGGTGGAATGTCCGATGTGTGAATCAATGCAAATTGGATCACTCTCTTTTTTTCTAGTCCTCCCAATGCTTGTGAGGCCCGGAATAAGTGCAGTGGGATTGTGTGGGAAAATCCGGGGTTATCCGGCAGCAGAAATATTTTTTTTCTGCGTAACCTGCAGGGGGTGACATTCAATATAGGAAATCATTGTGGATGGCATCTGGAAAGAGTGAGGAATTACGCTTATTTTTTTTTCAACCCGGTTCGTCCCCGTCGGAATGCGGAGCGGCAGAGTTCCGTATTCGAGGACTAATAGCGCTTGGGCAACAGCTGCAGAGACCATCCTTCCTACATCATCTCTCCGGATTTCCCCGGATGTCGGTTCTATAGGGGGGAAGACACGAGAGCAGGATGTCTAACTCTGCTCTCTGCACTGAAGGCCCGCTGCTTTATTGCCGCAAGAATTAGCCGTATCTCCCTGTCTTGACATTGAATTTTGTATTGCCGAAGTGCCTTTTGAATCGTTCTTACCGGATCGTGAATTGCTGGCGAAGAGTAGTATTGCACTAATCACATTGCGTCCCACTAAAATTTTGTGTAGCCTACTCTAGTTATGCGCCTCTTGTGGCTTGTTATAGGCAAAATATTTAAAACAGCTGTTTCAACTGATTTTCAAGCATACTTCTGCAAACAAGAAAAAAGCTGTAATTTTTCCACAGACATAATATCTGCTTGGTTAATGGAAAAATTTCAGAACCACAAACTTTATTCAATGTGAATAAAAACTACAAGTCACATTTACAAAAGGATGTAGCCTACAGTACAGTACTCCAAAGTCTTTGTACCACATAATTATAAAGACGCATTATGTGAATGCATCATAGAGTAGCTTATCGCGCTTGGATTTTTTTTTGCGATGCCGGTCGTAACATTCAAGTTCTTCTGCAAAGGAGCGGCCAACTGCATACTCTGTAAACAGTGTTTTTGTCCATTGCTTTTTTTTTGATGCAACAAAATTGTTATACTAATACACAAAAGGGTTTTTTTCCAATGGACCCTCACTACAGAACCCTCCTAATAATTGTTGGGAATGCATCACACATGGTTTCACATCCAGTAGTGCAGTTTCACCAAATGAACTCATTTACTGGTTGGTTTGCAAGGGAGCGCAGATGCTACGATCCAAAAGCGGATGATCTGACAGGGCTATACCGCTGGACGACCTCATTTGTGTCGCACAGTAGACTATATCGTAATGGTAAGACTGAAGTGAAATAATAATGAGCACAAGCACATCTGCATGATTATGTATCATTACGTATATGAGGATGTCACCTGACAATTTGATATTCTCCTGCAGAGGCGAAGGCCCGCATCCCAGGTCCAGCCGACCTGTACGTGAAGACGGGCAGCACCCTGAGCCTGACCTGCGAGGTGAACCAAGGACCCCACGACATCGGTTCCGTCTTCTGGTACCGCGGCCCCTCCATCGTCGACTACGACTCTACCCGTCGTGGTGTCCGGATCGAGACAGAAAGAGGAGAGGTGCTGACCAGTCGCCTCCGGATCCCACACGCAAGGGCCAGCGACTCCGGAAACTACACCTGCATACCCACAATCGCTGACCCTGCCAGCGTCATGGTCCACGTCATCAACGGTGAGAACATTGTTGCGAAAATAAGTAAAAAAAAAAATCAACCATGGTCCGCCTATAGTGGAAACTGGGCTTGATCATCCCTCCGAGTCGGAGGAAACGTTACATGTTAAGCACCCCCTGTCGCCTACTGCTCAGTATGCCTGCTGCGTTACCGTGTTACGAGCCACAGTTTGGCGCTTCCTAGTTGGCAAATTTTGTCGCAAATAATATCCCCTCCCCGTGGCATGAGCTGGATGCACAACAAACACGAGCCCAAAGGCAGCGGAGGGTGAAATTTGGAGGCGGTTCCGGAAGGACAGTTTCATCACCGGCGTTTTTTTCTCTCTCTCTCTATTTTTTTTCGCGAAGCTTCCACCATGTTTAGTCTTTTTCGCAGGGTGCGGAAATAATAGGGTCGACCCTGATCGGGGCGCTCAAGAGGAGGATTTTCCGAGGAGCAATCAGTGTTTACGTCCGACCAAAGCAGCTTTGCTTCCGTCTCTTGCTGCCTCGTACTTTTTTACGACCAAATCAGAGGCATCTCGCTAATCCTGCATTGTAGCCGACCTTTTCTAGGGGACTAACTGCCCTAACGCTTTATAATCTCGTGTAAGTTGTTGGCATCAGTTGACAGCAGGTTTGGAGGAGTTGCCAGGGTCGGAAGCACACATAACAGGCACGGAATATATTAAAACCGATGGCAGAAGCCCTGGTTTTGTGGAAATATCGATTTCGCTTTCCGATATTAATTCTCTGATAGGAATTAAATACCCAGGATGCACAAAGCGAGGCCTGCGCCTCATTTGTTCACGAGCATGACACAATTGCGCGCCAAATTTTAGCAGTATGAAGCATATAACTTGTTGTCCAAGTATGTACCGAAGCAATCGTGCAATGCCTCACTGTATCACAGTCGAGTGATCCGCTTGAAGAAGCGGATTCGAGCTGAGATCTGATCGAAAGGAATGTGAAAGCCAACCCTTCTCCTTGAATCCATCGTTGCAAGCAACCGAGCAGGCAGGCAAGCAACCGACCCATCTATCCATCAATCCTTCCACCCGGACAAAGTGCCCCAGAAGGGGCAACCTTTAGGAGAAATCAGCCACTTTTTCGCTCTTGTACAGCGAGACAGAGGAAAATGGGTCCTTTGATAGAAACTAGTGCTACAAGAGGCCCGAACAAGTGGCTGGAAAAAGATGAGGTTCAGACAGGGATGGTGGCACTCTATCAATATCCAACCCTCTCTTCCTCCTTCCAGCAGAAGCAGTAGAGTGTGTATTTTTCTCTCTCTTCTTCTTCTTCCTTGCATTTTTTCCTCCTTCACAGGAGAGCATCCAGCTGCCATGCAGCACGGCAATCGAAGTTCTTCTAGCAACACCTCCTCTGTACACATCCTCCTTGTATATAGTTTTACAATTTTCATAATAAAAACCTTGAGATGAAAGTGGCTTGAGTGCTGGCCGCGCCTGGAATTGTACACTTGGTGAGTGACCATCGTGATGGAGAAGATCCAAGAAGGAACAGACTTGAAAAAATATATATTATATACTGTACATATACTGGCGGCGAGCATTCATCATCCGCACGTACAGTAACGATCATAAAATGAGCGAGAACTATGGCCGTGTCTAACGACATAAAGTAGTGGAGGTGCCGTCATTTTCGGAAACGTTGGGGGTTGAAATAACCGTAAAATGTTTATGGAGCCTTTCGGTCTGATTGCTTATTAAGAGCGGACCCCTCCCGGAAAAAGCGAGGCGGGTGCCGCGCACCTTCCTTCCGCCCACTTTTATGTCCCGAATTAAGAGTTTCGATCACAGAAGGCAACTTTATGACACGACAACCTTTATGGCAGGAGAAACGTGCTCGGTTTATTAAAATTTCATCTGGGGGATTCCGACGTAAGACAAGCCCGGAGTGTATGAGTCATAAAGTGACGTTATATTAAAAGGAAAAGACGTCGGATGGATGTCCGAAATTGTTCACTTCCGCCTACTGTATGGGACGCTTCCTCGACCCCTTTCACCTCTTCAAGAGACCACGAACTGAACTCTCCTCCCCCCCAACTTTAACAGAAAAGAAAGAAGAAAAAAAGTGTTGTCTATACATCAGACTTTCCAAATAAAAGTGCATAAGAAAGTGCCTCCATTTATATGCACCTCTTTTCTTCCCCTTCAGGCCCATCTCCTGCTGGATTATATACGCAGCAACGCGAGTGATTGTTTTTCTGCATGCCCTTTTTTGTGGTACATCGTCTGCACCTGAAGACCTGATTAAATCCCACTGTTGCACGTCGTACAGTGTCAGAGGGCTGGGAGATCCTAATTAGAGTAAACAGCCAGAGACGACAACTTCTAAAGTTAATTTTCAGATACTGTACGGTCAGCTTGCATGTTATTCTTGCCGTGCACGCATAATTTTCTAAATGTCATGTTTTGCTGCTGGAAGTCTAAGTGCTCAACACGTAACGAAATGCGGGCCCAAGTCTGGTCAATTTTGGTGTCATGGACCGTGCTAAATAAATAGGGGCTTGTGGTTAGGATGACTGCTGTAGAAGTGAAGTTTCGGGATGTTACTGGGCACGTTTTGCCAATGTCACTAAGACCTACTACGGTCTGAAAACGAGATCCTGGCTAGTTCTCATTAAATATTGAATAGAGACAGATACCAGTATCACTTTTGAGGCAGTTCGGTATGAGCATTGACTCTTTTTGCTAATAATTTGTGGCTGTTATTCGTATATGCGAATAACTGCATAAGCGACACAGCAGAGGTAAGTTCCATCCCCTTTTTAAACCAAAGTTGATGAAATACTGAATCTACAATGTATAGGATACTGTAATATTTTAACGCAAAGGCTACTGCACCTGTAACGACCTACAGTGCTGAATGCCCTGAATATGCCATTTCACCAATTCACTGTGGCTGTAAAATATGCAGGGCGGCATATTCCTGTAGTGTGCAACCCGGTGCAATCATAAATTTTGTTATTAAAATGCAGAATTTGTTCAATTCATTAATAATGTGCATGTCGACACCTAAGCACGCACAAAAATAAAAATAATTGTACTACCAATGTTAGATGTCATCTGTTTCCCTCGTGACGCCATTGAGCCATGACATGTAATCTACAGGGTGTCTCATCATTTTTGTCCGAACAGTTATCGGAAAATCACGCGTAGCTGCTACTTTTTAAGCAGTGACTTGCAAACGGTGATTTTTCGGAGGAACGGGGAATATTCCCTGCGAATCGTAGGTTGAAGTGGCATACGTGCTGCCCGCTGAAAATTGAGGGTCAAGCCTGGAAAAAAGATTGTCACACATGCCATGGGATGTGTGACCCTCTTTTTCCCCATTCCTCCGACAAATCACCGGTTGCAAGTCACTGCTTAAAAAGTAGCAGCTATGCGCAATTTTCCTATAAAAAAGATGAGACGCCTTGTACTTATTGACAATAATTATGAACCAAACTTCCAGCAATTGCAACATGTAATAAATTGACGTTCATTTCTCCCGAAAATGCGTAGCAAGCTTACATACTTTTAACTTTATCTTTTTCATATTTTATAAGCCTATACCTAATTTCGTGAAACATATTAAATTTTTTAATTTGTCAGCCTGCTCCAACCATTTGCTCACGTTTTACAGTCTGTGAACAGGAGAGGGAATAAATTTTCATCCAGTTTTGTTTGTCAACGGGTAACCCCTAATATTAATTTAGTAAATTACGGAATACACTAGGGAGAGTCTGATTATTATTTCAAAAATTGAACAACTGCATATCCCTGCCCCTTTTGGGGGTTTTATTTTCCGATACATCTTTATTATTTTACCCCACTCATGTTCCACAGCACGGCTCATTCAAAATGTATGCCTTGTAGAATTATTAAAATCGGGCATTTCATTACCTCAACCCTCGCTTGATTTTTAAATACGTTGTGATGCTGTGTTTAAAAAATATTTTTTCCTTGTGCATACGAAAGCACTCGACATCATGTTGTTGCTTCAACCATCAGATATTATTATGAGCTATAGCATGGCACAGTATAAGCAAATATTCAGAAATAAACATTTTAGCGAGCTGCATATAAGCTATCCTAAAAAAATGCTCACAATATCAATAAGCTAATTATCATATTTAATTGTGAAGAAATTACTGGAGGAATTTTCAGAGACGCATATTATTATGAATCAATTCCCCGGAAATCCATGGATCGTGCTGCAATTTCAAAAACTTAATGCCCTAATGTGAAGTACTATAACATTCAAATTAATGGGTAAAGTTCGTCCTTCACAAACATCACTTAGGCTACCGGTGCCTAAGTGATGTTTGTGAAGGACGAACTTTCAACACCTCTGAAATATAGTCTAACAACTACTCCAATTTTCATTAACCTCGATTAAGGTTGAAATTTCGTTGCCAAAGATGTGTTTATAGGGCTCGTCGTCCTAACTCTTCTTACGATAGGCATTGTTCATTTTTATATCATGTCACAGTTGTTGATCTCCTCTTTATGGCACAATTTCAAGGCGTATATATATATATATATATATATATATATATATATATATATATATATATATATATATATATATATATATATATATTTTACACATGATGCTCCCATCTTCCTTGCTCACTCGTTACTAAGTGAAACTGCGTTCTTTAACACCATGACTTTATTGGTCCAGAAAATTCCCAGTATAACCTAAGGACAACTATTGAGGTAAGTGTACACTAGTAATCAGTGCAATACTAGTAATCAGTGCAATACGTGTAATACCGTACATCCTATTTGTAAGGTCTAATATGTAGACCTACCAACGTAGGTCACCGCACTTATGAAGTTTCTGCAATTATTTTTGTATTTTGTCATTACTTTTTTCTTCTTGTCCAAATAAAACCAGCGAGTAACAATTAAAGCCTAGTGACGTCATTCTTCTTCATTGTTCGCCTGTGACATATCAATCACAATCTCGTGTTATTGTTATCGTTGAGCAGTTTCCAGCATCTCCCGCCAGTGTTTTCTCGTGCTGAGTTCCAGGCTGATGGTGCCATCTCTGCCTGGAGTGCAAAACTCCCTGGAAGCTGGCTGGCTGGCTTCCCATTTCCCACTGGAGGGAGCCATTGTTGTTGATGCAACATGTGTTTCAAGCATTGCTGGGCAGCAGCAGAGACCATGGGTCAGGAGGGTAAGGACTGCACTTGGCCCAATTAGGCACCCAATCACTGCTGAACAATATTGATTACAATTAGCCGCACTCGTAGTGCCAACAATCAGCCGTACCATATGATGATACATATTGCAGGTATAGCAGCGGTATGGCCGTTGGACACTTCACAACAATGCAGCCGGTTGGACCCACTGGAAGGGGATCAACAGCGTGGCAACTTTTTAACTGGATTTATTTGCTGCGGTTGTTGCAAAGAGGGAGGTTGCGATGTCGGGGGTTGAAGACGCTGACGGCTTCATGCTGACCCATGTGAGTTGTGTGTTGAGGCTAGAGGTATACCGGTGAGCCCCGATGAGGTATTCATTGCGTTGCGTTCCAGGCTCTGCGGGAGCTGCTGGTGAAATTAGAGCACCAGCTGGTGGAGACGCATGGCGAGATGACGGTTGAGGGAGACGGTTGGATCCGCTCCCTGGCTCATGACATGCTTGGTCTGCCAAAGCATAGCGAGCCTCCTACTGCGGAGGAGCAGGCCACCTACCTCAAGATGTGGCGGAAGGACTCCACTCGCCGGGCAGTCCCGAATACGTTTGACCCCAACCTCCTCATCTCAAACAAGATCCGGCCATATATGTACCTGAGTCCTGTCACGATTTCGCCCTTTTGGCGCAATCCCAAGTTCCAGCTGAGCCTGACCTATCCGAGGAACAATCCGTACGTTTACCTCCAGTACATTAGGAGGTCACTAAAGGAAAGGAAGGAAGATCGGAATGCGCTGCTCAGGCCTTTGGCGGGATCGCTTTCGAATGACCCCTCCTTATACGTGCAGTGCAGTGCGATGGTGAAAGGAACATCGATTAGTAAAGAATTTTTCCTGAAGGTACCGGTAGACTTAATAACAAGTGGTGTGACTAATAAGGCAATGTGAATGAGTAATTATTACATTACATAGTCACAGATTCTTAATAATTCCAATCTTGTTAGGGGGCTCGTATATTGAATCATGAATTTTTCCCAACAATAAAGCACAAGCCAAAGAAAGAAGAAAAGCCTGAACCAGTGATCAAACATGATGATAGTCCAGAGGCCCCAGATATTCAATTGATGGAGCTGGAAGATGGCACCCTGGCAAAGCTGGAGGCTCCCATGGGATGGCGCTGGCTTCATATTCAGCGGCGATGGGCAGAGATAATAGAACGAGCAGCGTCTCTTGCTAAGAAGTACCAATTGGGAAAAATTATCCTCTCACAGCCCAGGGTCCTGGAGATGGCTGATACAGCAATGGTTGTTGCCAAAAACCTTGCGAATGAGATGGATTTGCTGGCAATATGTGCCAACAAAAATGAGGTTTGTATTTCCTATGACTCTATGAGGAATAGTTGTTTTGATATCAAGTAAAACTTAGTACTGACTCTTCAATAGGAACACATTGCGTTGGTAGGATACTTAATACTGTACTAAACCTGAATCATTGGATTAACTGGAAGGGTTGAATTGAGGGAGCGCCTCGTAAACTACTGTAATTGACAGTATATTATAAATTTCAATACAAACTTCATGTAGTTACATTATCTGGAACATTCTGAGTAGATCATTTGAATACAGTTGATTACTTGGACTGTGCCTTACTTTACAGGTTTGTATGGCAATACATGATTATTGGAAGAGAGAAAGAAAGAACATTGCAGCCACTCTAATCCAATCCCACTGGAGACGATACATGGTTCAGAAACGTATGCTGTAAGTTGGGGAAGGAACCATGCCTGTATACAACATTACTGAGACTGCTGTGACGGTCCAAATTAGCTAAGGAACTTGATAGATTTGCAACCATTGTGAAAGCACACATAAGGCCACTGATTAAGGCATCATAATTTTGTTTGATCCGAGTCTGGGAAAGATGCATCCTATGCGTAACAGATCTATAACGTTATTATACAGGGTAGGGCAAAAGTCATGGGCAGATTAAAATGACGCAGCATGGCATAAGTAGCGAACAATTATATTTTAAAAAATTACACTACACAGAGAAAGATCTGCCATTTATGGACCAGGGTCCAAAAAAGTCACTTCTTGAAAACAACACCGGATAGGTGTCCACCTTTGCAGGCAAAACATTCCTCCAAGCGCGGGACAAAACCCTTCATAACGAGCTCCAGCATGTCCAGGGGAATGTTTCTCACGGCGTGTCTTATCTGATCCTTAAGATCAGCCAATGACTGAGGACGTGTGGCGAACACAAACTCTTCAGGTACCCCCACAAGAAGAAGTTGGGGGTGGTCAAATCCGGTGACCATGGAATGTCCCCAAATCTCGACATGACCCGCCTGGACTGACAGGCTGTATGAGATGTTGCCCTGTCTTGTTGGCTCTCGATTAGCCACCTCTGGAAGGAAGTACTCTTGCAAAATCTGGACGTAGCGATCTCCATTCACGGTGAGAGCACTACCACGAGTGTCATCTAATAAATATGGGCCTATGATGCCAAAGGATGCAACGCCGCACCACACTGTCCCACTTCACTGTGCAGAGGTTTCTCGTGCAGATGTAATGGTTTTCTGGTGCCCAGTACCAGAAATAAATTCTGCTTGTTAACTCTCCCACACAGTTGAAAATGCGCCTCATCAGACATCACAAGGTTATTCTGGTCCTGTGGGTCAGCTGCCAAGCGTCCAAGAAAGTTCTTGGCGAACGTCAATCGAACAACTTTGTCCTTTTCATTCAACTTTTGCATGACCTGAATCATGTACGGATAAAGTGCAGGCTATCATGAATGATACGGCGTAGGGAGCGAGACGACATTCCCTTCACCCAGGCTTGCCTTCTGGTCGATCGCTGAGGACTGCGGAGCATCGTGTCGCGGGCCTCTTGCACGTGCTGAGGGGTTCGCTGTGTTCTTGGATGTCCAGTCTTCTTCTTGTCAAGGCATGATTCTGTGCTACGGAACTGTTTCACCCATCTTAGGATAGTGTGGGAGTGGGGAACCTTGTCACGACTTCCCAGCGCGAAATGGCCACGAAAGATCCGTTGCACAATGATGGGATACTCATCATTTTTGAAATAAGTCTCCACTGTGAATGCACACTGTTCTGCAGACCACAATTCCATGATTTCAAATGGCACTCGTTCCCCACTCCAGCCCGCGTTCGAATCCGGCACATGCGCAGACAGATCTGCGGTACTACATGAATCAAATCAGCCCATGACTTTTGCCCCACCCTGCAGATGCGAAAATACATACATCAGTAGAAACTAGCGCCAATGCAAGTCCAAATAATATGGCAATGTTTTAATTGCCAGCATTTAGTAGTGTCACCAAAATGCCTATTGTGTAGTGTAGAAGGGTTTTTTAAATTCTACATGTACGTCTTAACAGAGTCAGGCTGCAGAAGTTTGTGGCTGCAGGGATAATAGCTGGTGAATGGCTGCCAGTGATCCGGTGGCGACAGGTTCGTAGGCATGCACAGCAGCAGCGCATGATTGCATTTGAGGCGACAAAAGAGAGAGGGAACTTGCTCGCTGTCAGGTGGAGGACCCTGCAAAGTAAAGAGCACTATATGAGTATGTATCACCTTTAGCATTCCTTTATGTTGTATGTTTAATCATCTGATGCCCAACATGCAAATACACTGCAACCTCTTTGCTGTGGAATCACTTTATTCAGCAAAATACCAAGCAGATATCTGGCATATGCATCAGAAATGCATTTAAAAGTTTATGATGAAACTAGAAGCAGGTAAATCATAGAGCCACTATTTTTGAGGTGTGCCATGCTTGTCATCTACCAGAACATGGTCAAAAATTTTAGTTCAAGGGCAACCTTCTGAACTGAATTAAACATGATTATTACTAACAGCTTACAAGCACAAAGTGAGTAAGCCCAAGTAGCCCAGATATTTGTAGGTGCGATGTCACCATTGAGGAAGAAGTTTTTCCTAGTACAGCATGTGTATAAAATGCATGCGATAAAAGTGCTTCCCATGAAGCAAATGTAATAACAAGAAGTTCTCTCCCTGAACAGTACACATTCCATCGCTTCACTTTGACAAGCGTGTTCGGCAAGATAAGGCTGATCAGCTGACTCTCATCCAGTGCTTCCAGTATCTTCGTGTGGCCTGCTCTCGCAACTCTCATTGCCAAGTCATCCTGGTCACCAATCATGAATCCTACCCTGACTTTTACAGGTGGTTGGAGGAGGTTTCCATGGGTGTCAATCAGACTGACGAAGAGGGGATCTCAAACTTCAGGGTGTATCTCAACAAGGGGGGCGAACTCCTGACTGACCACCACCTCAGCTTGGCCTCCCTGCTCTCATATAGCTCCAAGACTGTTAGGGAGGTCAGGGATTTTGCAGTAGGGAAGGATGCATACATTGTCCCAGCCATCACTGGACCAGACGACTTCATGATTGCTCACAAGATGGGACTTCCTGTGTTAGGTGAGTCATTATGACATACATGAAATTGAATTTTGAAAACTACATGGCTGAATACAATGCTGCAGATAATATTGTTCTCTTCCCCACATGTCCTCTGTTTCTCTTATCCTTTTTCACTCTTCCAAAAGTCCATTGCGGTTTAAGTTTTCATCTACTGTCTGCTATGCTTCCACCACTAGTAACATGACCAACAGCATCCCTGACTAGAATTATCTCCTAGGAATATTCTCATTTCTTCTTAGTTGCTGCAATAAAAATTAGTTAGTTTTGTGGTGCACCTTTTGATTGTTGACTTCTCTTTCTCGTCCAGGTCCTCCGCTGGACCTTATGGAAAACCTGCGTTCACGCTCATGGGTCCGCCACTTCCTCACAAAGGAAGGCATCCCTATTCCACCTGGAAGAAGTGACATCAGTGGTCGCGCCGCACTCTACCAGAGCATGTCTGAGCTTCTGGTCCAGTACCCATACATTAGCCGATGGGAGCTCAAGATCCGAGACTACCCTGATGGTATTGGGAGAGCCACCTTATACTTTGACCCAGAGGGTAATTCAGTTATTAAGTCGCTGCTGCGGAAGTGGAAGAGTCAACAGAACACATGGTGGAAGGAGTCCGTGCAGGTGTCGATGATTCAGACTGTTGCGAAGCACATTCCTGAACTTATACGCACCTGTTCAAAGACGTACTCTGAGTGGCTCTACCCAACTCTGAATGACTTCTTGTCTGACTTTTACAAGGTAAAGAATCAGAGGGGAAAGTTATTGTCCATTGAGGTAGTAAGTGTGGTATCAGGGTTTGTTGAGCAAGTACAGTTGCACTTTCATCAGTCCTCAAATTGAGCAACAATCAAGTGACAATCCATTCAAGCAGATTCCCGTTGCATCTGTTGAGTGCTAAATTTTATACAGTAAAACACGTACATAGCGGAATCCCACTTCACTGCAAAAATTTTATGCTTTGTTGGACAACGTTAAATTAGGGGGAAAAATTTGTGGTGCATTACCATGTATTTGAACTGGATCCCCAATTTCATACACTGCCTATCAAAAGTTTAGCATTACTCCTAGGAATAGTTTTTGGTCATTAAAGCTCTCATATGCAGTTCAGGAACAGAAAAGAAGCTTTAAATATTTTCAAAATTTAGTGTGCTCTAAGGAGCACAGTGAAAAGTAACACAATAAAATTCAAAGTTGAGAATAGGCCTTGGGAAATTTTTGCAGTGCTGAAGTTGCATTGTAGTGTATTTATGTCTGTTTTATGCAACTCTCTCTTTACCCTTTCAGGTTGGTGGTTGCATTGAGGCATTACCTCCGCTTGAGCAACTTGGCTTTGCATGGGCCTGCGTGTCAGTAACTCCAGCGAAGACGGTCTTGTTGACTGGATCTGCAGATCATCTGAGGGTCATGACAAAGGAATCTGAACCCCAAGCGGATGTAGATCCATACAAATGCTGGGGGTACCTAATCCCACAAAGGAGCATAGAGAAAGGCTTTCTACACAGGACAGCAATTGATATTGGAAATTCCATGGAGTCCAAGGGGTTTGTGGTATGGGCACTACTTGTCTCCTTTATCTTAAAACAAGTGCGGTTTTCGGACGTTACCCTCAATCAGCGGCACATAAGCCATCAGTGTGCCAAGTTTCAGCACTATCAGTAGTTAGGAAGTGGATTGAGTAGCCTGGATGTAGAGACAAACTTTCTGCTTTATTGGTAAGATGTTAAAAATAATCACCAAGTTATCGGATTGGCAGTTACCTCAACGGTACAGACATGAAGAATCTGATATGAATTTGCTATGACTAGCCCTCATATCACAGGTAGTGAGCAATTCGGAAATGCATTGTGTTTTGGTCAGGCCACAAAAGTAGCAATTTTTTACTGACTGTGTACAGGTGTCTTAAGGATAAAAATCCTCGTAAAAATCACTAACCACTGTGGGCACTTCAATTGTAGCACATTGTGGGAAGAAATGGCATGTAACTGAACTTCTAATGTTAATATGTCAGCAGAGGTATGGGCGACATGGTGGCCGAGTGGTTAGCGCCGCAGCCTTCCAGCTCTAAGGTCCCGAGTTGGATCCTCGGGTCGGACGGAGGATACTTATGTGGATAGAGTTTCGATGGGTTCTCTCCGTGTTCGCGTGGGTTTTCTCTGGGTTCTTCCGTTTCCCTCTCCCCTAAGAGGCCCAAAGGAGGCCTATCACGGAGTATCCATTATTTATTTATTTATTTGTGTAAGCAGAGGTAAATTTTTTTAAATTCTGCCTTATTCCATCAAACAGGGTCACTTTTCCATGCGAGTAGCGAGCTTCTACCACAACAATGCAGAAGAGGTGTGGGTGATGGAACTGAACCCATACTACGATGAAGTCACTCTCTGCGTGGAATGGGTTTTATGGGTGACCCAGGGCGAGATGGATCAGTATGCCTCCCACCTGTTGGCCACTCCAAGGATCGATAATATTGATCCATCACAGGCTGCGCCAATGTCGGCTTTGGACAACTTGAGGTGGGCAGTGATGTGCCCAAATATCTATCACTCCAACCTGGCCATGAGGAGCAAGGACTTGATCGACCTCTACTGTAGAACGAACAAAATCAGGATGTTTGACCATGCTTCGAAACTGGGGCTGATGCATGCTCCTTTGGGGATCACCTGCACTGACCATCTCCTCCTGATGGACGTGGAGAAGGATGTGTGCACCTGCCTGGAAGTAGTGAGCCGGTTTGTGGATGTCATACACAAGGCGCTCAAGTCCAAGACATACAAGGAGAAAACAAACTTTCAGGTGAGTCGGTGCCAGACTGAACGATTGGATGGAATTTTCGTCTCACTGCTACTTACTGTTAACTTAGCAGTACCAATGCACTACACTGGTACTGCTAAGTTAGCAGCAACTAGCAGTGAGACGAAAATGCCACCCATTCGTTTTATAATTGATGCTGCATGTTAATGGCCTCAGAAGTTCTTGAATCTGTTAAGTTGTGTGTTCAAATATTTCATTGTGATTTCAATTACTGCTCTGCCCCAGGGCCAGTGAGGCATGTAAGACTACACAATATAGCAGTTAACCACATTTTTGTGCAACTGTGACTGTACTACATGAAGGGACTGCGAACTGCGAAGTGCACTGCGAAACCAGTGACATCTGTCGCTTCATTACACGCATTCACACAGGAAGCATTGTACATGAGGGTTATTATGCCTACTACCACATATCTGTATTGGAGCATAGATATTACTGGTTTTATACAGTTAATTTGTTTTAGCTCCTCCAGATGGAATGTCTTCATGCTTCTGACTAGCAATGGTGCCAGAGGTATCCATATTTTTCATACACACAAATGAAATGTCCAGTGGAAGCTCTTCCAGAGTAGTTTTTTT
Source organism: Catajapyx aquilonaris (assembly GCA_000934665.2). Lineage (NCBI taxonomy): Eukaryota > Metazoa > Arthropoda > Diplura > Dicellurata > Japygidae > Catajapyx > Catajapyx aquilonaris. The sequence continues at coordinate 2,805 of JYFJ02003035.1, read as the reverse complement.
TTTCCTCCAGCTGTCTAATTTTTTAGTGGAAGTTGTTCACAATATTGACAGATAAAAAGTTAAAAGTCAGTTTTGTTCAATATATGCCACATTTAATGCAATGCATGTCTTTGCAACACTAATTACTCATAGTGGGGAGGTTAAGGACTTTTACCTTGCACTTTGTGATTAAAGCATGCCACTTGGCACATGTGTCACTTGGACCTATGTGAGCCGATTTAGAGTTGTTGCCCAGTTGGGGGGTCATTTTCCCAAAAAAGGGGGGGGTCATACGTGGCACCAACAGATTTCGGTCAAATTCTTCCAATTTTTTATATGTTGTGGGCAACGACATCCTGGTCATTTTTTGTCTCTGGAAAAAAGTCCTAACTATAACAGGTCAAAGGTTAGAGGTCAGCGAAATTCGGAAAATCGTTCCCTTACAACCCCATATAAACAGCACATCGATGGATAGGTGCCGTGCAGAGGATTCAGAAAAACATACACATGACCTCTGTGACCTACAGATCAAAGGTTATTGACCTGTGTGTGAGGTCACAAATATGTGTTATTTGATAACCCAGTCACCCCACTCGTGTCATATATCGATCGATAGGTCGTCTATTCAAGAAGGTAAAGAAAATCATGTTGTGGTTGAACATAACTAATTTAAAATGTGGAATCGTGTCCTTTCAAGTTACAGCATAAGGAAGAAAAAAAATCCAAAAGAACAATATTGACACCAAGCAGGTCGCTTCTCCTGAAGTCGTCACAACTGTATGGAGCGTAGAGGAACTTGACGACGCACAGTATGGGAAATTTGCTGAGGAGAGACTCAACAGAGGTAAAAGCCTGTTTGAGCCAATCAAACTCAATAAATTACCCCTTTTCAGTACTGAAATCAAGCCGCGTGAGACTAAATTGAAGGCAAGAATGACTGGCCTGAAACTGGATTGTGGCTTGTTCAGCAAGTTGTACATGGCCACGTGTGAGCACAGGGCTGGAGATCTCGAGACATTCTTTGCGCACGAGAACCAATCTAGTCCTCCAGCACTCTCGGTCATGAACATGATACGTTCAGGCACCAAGTCAGATCTTGTGAAGTGTCACACCAACAGATGCGAAGGATCTACGGTGCCGACTGCCCCTATACGGTATCAGTGAAAATTCTGGATGGCGCCGCGGTTGTCCACATGCTTAGCCCAGGGCAGGGTAAAACCTTCGGTGACTACGCTGACATGGTCGTCTTGCCATTCTTAGGTAGAGAACTGTCAAATGTGATGAGGCTGGATTTGGTGTGGGATACGTATTACTCTGACAGTTTGAAAAACGCAGAGAGAGAGAGAGAGAAGCGTGGTTCTGAGATGCGAACTCGGGTCAGTGGTCCCACGAAAATTCCTATAAGCTGGGCCACTTTTCTTCGCGACGGTGCAAACAAAGAAGAACTATTTCATATGCTAGCGACCCGTGCACATTGTATGGACATCGATAACGGGAAGGAATTCTACACCACTGATGGAGAGTTTGTCCTGAGCAACACAACGCGCGACATAACGGGTTCCCTGGCACCTTGCAATCATGAAGAGGCAGACACCAGGATCATGGTACACACTGCCGATGCTGTGGGTCAGGGTCATAGGAAGATTATGATTCGCACGGTATGATGTTGTCGTGTTGGCCGTGGCGTGCCTGCCCAAGCTGTCCGATCTTGAAGAATTGTGGGTGCACATAGGCACCGGAAAAAGTCACCACTACATTGCATGTCATGTTATTGCAGATTCATTCGGTAAAAATAATCAGTTTTACTTCTGTGCCTTTCTTGATTTACTTATCTCGGCATTTCGCAGGCATGAAACGTATTCTGATTTTTTTGGAAGGCCCGACACTGTGTCGGCATTTAACGGCAGGGGAAAAAAGAGCGCTTTCGAAGCGTTCCAGGCATTACCTAATGCTATTGATGGATTTAAAGCAGCTGCAGGGTAAAATCAACGAAGCCAGCCCCATACTACAGAGATTTGTAATAACGCTGTACGACAGGTGGTTACAAATTGTGCTTCCAGGTTGAAAAAAAAGGTGACCATGTAATATAACGTTTCTTCTCCTCGTCACATCTAGTCCCTGCACAACTGTCAATGAGTGCAGAAAGTACTTGTTCACGAAGAAAGACAGGCAGCTGGAGAATATTCCACCAACCGAAGCGGCCCTGCACCAACACATTTTGCGAGCCATCTACCAGGGTGTCCATATATGGGGTCAAGCACTCAAACTACACCTAGATCTCCCCAGTCCGTCAGAATGGGGATGGAAAAGGGAAGATAACTTTTGGGTGCCCGTCTGGACCAACATGCCGGTTGCTTCACAAGCTTGCTTGGAACTTGTCCGATGCAAATGCAAAACGACATGCGGATCGAGGTGTAATTGCATCAGGCGAGAGCTGAAGTGTACAGCATTGTGCATGTGCAGCGGAAAATGCCGATGATTAGGCCTAACTATGGTTGTTCTGTGTTTAAAGATGTGTGTTTAAACGACTTATGAACATATTTTGAGGCGCCGTAGGTGTTTCCAGCCATATTTGCCGAAGACATCGCATAGAATAACAGAAAAAGGACTTCCAGCGCGGTTCTTTTGGATTTTTTTTCTTCCTTATGCTGTAACTTGAAAGGACACGATTCCACATTTTAAATTAGTTATGTTCAACCACAACATGATTTTCTTTACCTTCTTGAATAGACCTATCGATCGATATATGACACGAGTGGGGTGACTGGGTTATCAAATAACACATATTTGTGACCTCACACACAGGTCAATAACCTTTGATCTGTA
>KZ538795.1:30764-41538 GCA_000934665.2 Catajapyx aquilonaris | reverse complement strand
AAAAATCGGTATGAATCAGCCCGAGTACGTGCTGTCCCTTCGCTTTTTTTGTTGCCTCTCTTTTCTTTCTATATATACGCTATCTGTGGGTGGGTGGGAGTGAGGTGGGGGAGACCCTTCCCTCTTTTTGCTTTTGCCTGTTTGGAAGGAGAGGAATTTCCAAGAAAGGCCATTCCCCGGATGGGAGAGGAGGTTACCATGACAACACCGCTCTGAATCGCACACCACACACACACACACACACCCTCTCTCTAATACTGCAGGAGGAGGAGGAGGAGGAAGCCCTCTTCTTCTCTGTGGAGAGAATAAGCGGGGGAGGGGAAACACCCAAACACGACAGCACTCGATTCGCCCACCACATAACAATCGAGGCTCAAAATCCGCCCATCATCGTTACCACACTTGCGGATTACACGGGGATTCCCCAAGGATTTCTCCCGGAATTTGAATTCCTAAACAGTGGGCGGGGCATGGACGACGATGGGCGGGGCTTAACCCAACGGCCACCAGGGCAGCCAACTGAAAGATCAGGAGTAACCTAGCAGAGTAGCCACTAATAGGGCTGCCATGTGTATGCTAGGTTAGGTTACACGACGATCCATATGATTTGAGTATGTGTAAGTGATATTCCCTATACGAGCGTGGGTGTTTTTCCGCTCTACTACCTTTTCTTCCTTCCTTGGGGACCCGACGACGCGTGTTATTACGCACGTGGAACAAAAGGCGCGAGTCAGAGCCGTGTGAGATAGCGCTCTGGTGCAATAAAAAGCGATATTTTAAAACAAGCATTGACGTAATCGGCGATGAAATCATCCCACTTGTGTGAGAGCTCCCTTCCCCACCCCCACCCCACCGCCGGTTGCAATTACTTATTACAGCGAGTGTAACGCAAACAAAAAGAAAAGAGGAATGAAACTTCCCTTGTCCTTCCTCAAGGCATTTTCACCTCCTCATCCTCCCCCCCCTCCTCTTCCTCCTTTCCAAAATATATAAATAGGTTTTCACCAGCGTATCTCGCACCTGCTCCCACGTTCGCGAATATTTTTCCGCGAGGCCCGGCGACTATTTTCGGAATAGCTGGACGAATTATTTCGACACCACCAGCCTCACTTCCCCCATCACCCTTCGCAGCACTCCTGGCAGCCAATGCCTCGGTGTCGTCCCCACCAAGAAGCCAATCACCGAACGCCTTGGACCTGTCCTTTTAATCGCATCGCGGTGTTGCCAAATCAGATCGTGCAGATACGACTTTTCTCTCTCTTTCTAAATGAGGCAGATTGGACGTTTTTCTATATGAGGAGGCAGATGCGACTTTTTTTCTAAATGAGGCGGACTGGACGTTTTTCTGTATGATGAGGCCGATACGACACCTTTCTATAGGACGCCGCCTGACTTGGGCTGTCCCGAATTCAGTGGACTGTCCATAGCAACATTTTAGGCCTCATCAGTCCAGAATTGTTGCCGCCATTTCCACCGTTTGCTGGAGAGGACAATCCACATTTTTCTTCTTCTTTCGAGTGAAGGATGTGGACAGTGTGACGCTATACCGAAACGAAACCGAAAGGAATTTCCCAGAGAACCTTTGCTCCCTTAACCCCCGTCTCCCTCCCACCCACCCAACAGGTGACGTCAAAGGGGGGGGATCCGCGCATTTTCCAAGAAGCAACCCCCGCAATATACAGTACATGTGCATGTACAGACTGTGGGGGGGTTCAGCCTTCACTTTATTTGTGACACTTCAAGCGCACCAGTTCACGGTCCCCCCCCCCNAAATCGCGATAAAAAAAATGTGGAGGGCGGAAGCGCGCCAATAAGGCTGCCCTCCTCCCCCCCCCCTTCCCCTCCCCTTGCAAAGCAACACACGTGACGTCACTCGGGCGGGGTTGCCACCTGGTGCAGCCTCTGGGAGGGCACCCCCGCTTCGGAAAGATCGATCATTTTTCATAGAGAGAGAGAGAGACCCAAAACGTGTGGGTACATTGATCATAACCTCGGATCAGAGGATGCCAACACATGTCTGCGGGTTTGGTAAGGTCAAACTGCCTTTAGTCTGGAGGGCAGGAAAAATTGGGAGGGGGGGGGGGGGGGTTTCAAAATCCCAAAAAACATACCCTTTNGGGGGGGGGGGGGGGGGGATTCCTCTCGTGACGTCACCTGGAGGTTTCGCATTTACCGGCGTTTATACTTGAGGGCTGCCGTATATACACAGGGTTCTGGAGCAAACCCCGGGCAGAATAGCACCGGGTTTGTCCGGACAGCTAGGTCACACGCGTTTTCGAGGAGGAAAAAGTTCCGGGTGGTTTCTATATAGGAAATCCATGATGGGTTACTGCGAAAACCGATGTTTCCGACAACACAAGTCCGGGGATTCCGACTGATCCCGTAGGTTTAAACGTAACTAAATTCCAGCCGTAGTGAACAATTTCGTCGCCATGAACACCGGACAGCCAATCCCGCCGGGCCGGAATTTCAACGAGTAAACCGGGGTGTTTGAGGCGGGAAATCCGAATAGTGCCCAGCAGGCACATAACCTCTAACCTAACATAACCCCGTCGCGTTATCATCGTCACGAGGCGGTATATCCGCAGCACGGTGTTTGTTACCTTTGGCGCGAAGGGTGTCCCCTGGTGCTGGTCTTCCCCTGTGGTGATGGTGAGGGGCACTTCCGCGATGATTGTTGGTGTGGTTGGCGGCTGGTCTCTTTCGGGGCATCCTCCACTGTCCACTGTCCACCACAACACGCGCTTCTTCTTACGACCCCGCCCTGACCCAGGGTGTGTCGTTGTCGTTGTTGTAGGGCAGCGAGACGACGACCCGTGAGGAGGAGGGTCGAGCCATCCTTGGCCCCATCCGGCAGGCGCCCCCCGACTCCACCAAAACAGAGCCACGGAGCTCTAGAGAGGAGCACCCCAGAGCCAGCCAGCCAGCCAGCCAGTGCTGCCAATACCCCCCCACCTCCACTTTACCCCCGGTGTCTCCCTCCCTCCCTTCCCCCCTGCCCTGTTAGTACCCCCGGAATACTCCGAGTGTGTGTGTGTGTGCGTGCTGTACACTTGCCCTCACCCCACTCCCTCCACACAAACCTCACCCCGTCCTCGCTCCGCAGCCTTGAGAGGACACCCCCTGCCCTCCCGGCCACACCACCAGTGACGTCACCCCAACCAGGGAACTCCTCTAGTTGTGGGGGGCAGGGGGGGACACCGGGGGCATCCCTCTCTCTCGATGGATACCCCCACCAAGAACTCCACCCGTCCAACCCCTCCTGGAGGGGGAAAAGGAGAAAACCACCCACAAAGGGATCCCATCTGCCGGGGATATTCACAACCAAACGACCCCGCGCATGCCACCAAGATCAAAATGTTGGCGGGGTTTGGATGCTCTGAATGGGAAACACCGACAAATGCGACAACACCGACCAACAACAACAGCCAATAACAATAAATTTCAATAATTATAAATGGTATACTAGAGAAAAACCCTCGCTTCGCTCGCATTTTTCTATGGCGCAGGCGTAGAAAAACCACTCGCTTCGCTCTCCTTTTTCTAGTAGCAACAACAACAACAATTTGATAAATGCTACAGTAATAATTATTATAAATAGCCACTATAACGGCAGATCGGGGCAATTTTGCAGTTACGGCTTTTTCCCTGGTGGTAGATCAGGATGTGCCCGCCTCCTGATTGGCTGGTTGGTTATCACCGTTTTCAGCCACGGTCTAGCCATATATGGTCAGCCCAGGGTCGAGCTGAAATAGGGTGCGGATTGGTCTGGTCACCCTGCGTCCTTGCTGCGTGAATCTGTCAACCTTGGAGTCGAGCATGGCGGCCCCCTTGTGATCATCTTTCTTTCCTCTCTGGTTGGATTGCCCTTCTTTCCTGTCTTAGCGACACCCTTCTGGTCGACCCCACGACCTTTGACCCAACGTACAGGCCAAGGAAGAAGGAGGAGGTGTACATGAGAGCGATTTGATCGTTTGGGAGCTGTAGAACGCTATTGTTACGTGCGTCCCGAATGCCCTTCATGTTCAGAGCTCACACGTAAACAAATTGCATCCATTTTAATGCTGACATACGAGTATTTTTACTGAACAACATGTACGAGTGTTAACAACTGTCAATTTCCAGGCCTCCTCCTGGATAATGAGAGGCAAAGGGGAAGAGGAGGAGGAGGAAGATGGGTGCAGCAGCTTGACCTCCCCTTCACCTCCGGGGTCATCTCCTGAGGCAGGTGGTGCCGCCCCACCCATGGCAGACCCTGAGATTGTGGGGTGCCAGGAGTGGCTGGAGGAAGCTGAGAGTGTGCTCCGGGACATTGCCTTTGGGGTCAGGGAGGTGACGGTGCAAGGTGGGAGCCCAGGGGACCCTCTGGCTCATTTGGACCTGACCACCCTGGAAGGGGCAAGCTACTCCATCGAGGTGGGGCCAAGCGGGTTCAGGCTGTCTGGAGGCGAGCTGGGGTCGGAGGAGGAGTCCACTTACTACGAGACCCCATACGCCTTGCTCAACCACATCAGCCCCATGTTCCAGCAAGCGTTTGGACAGCAGCTGGCAAACAAGCTTGGAGAGCTGCAGAGGCTCCAGGAACAGGAAGAGGACAGCTGCAGTGGAGGAGACTGTTCCAGTGACTAACCGGAGACTTCAACATTCCTGGAGTGTTACAGTACGTTTGGGATTTTCCACAGGAGAGTTTACTTTTGTTCCCTTCATTATTTCTAGACAGTTTCCAGGTCGTATCAAATGTACTACAAGCATGTCATTTGGCACATATTTATTTGTGAATCTGGAATAAAAACAGCGGTGACAAGACATGTCAGCCTAATGGTTGATCACTTGACACACTTGTGCATATTGTGAAATCCAGAACTGTGCCCCCTCCCAAAGAACACCAAAGAATACATTTGGTACAATGTAATGGAAAACTTGTGATATAACGCTTAGCACCACAGGTCTACGGACCTGTCACAAAGTAGAAAAATAAAACAGATGAGACATTGTGCTCATACAATTTGCATGACCTCATCTGCAGATCTATAGTATTACTAGTCCATTTATGTGCGTCACCCTCTCTGTTGTGTAAACAGCACCTGCGTGTTCATGTGACAAATGGTGCAGCGGATGGAAGCCGTGGCTTGGCTACATCCAGTACTGGGGGTGGATAAGAAGGGACCCAAAAGCTGGCTATCACGTTGGCTCCTAGCAGCAGGTTGGCCACCAGGGGCAGGGACGTGGTGAACCCGCCCACGGGCCGCCCCTGATACCAATACCCGATTCCAACCGAGAGGCTCCAGGCAGCAAACCTGGCCCCGAACTGGGTCCACCTGGGGTCCAGCCAGCCCTGCTCCTGCCAGAGACTGATCCCCCCGCATTCCCAGAGCCCCAGGGCCGCCCCTAGGGCTCCACTAAGGGTGCACATGGCATAGAAGACCATCTGTCTCTCTGCCTTGAAGCTGAGAGCCAGGAAAGCCTCCTCTAGGTACAGGCTGCAGGGAGCCAGCAGCACCACGCTGGTGATGTACGCATAGTACAGGTGCACTAACGGCCCGGGTCCAGCCCAGGGGCAGAGGACATGCTGGGTGTAGAGCAGGTCGGCGGAGTGCAGCACTGCAAATGTGAGGAGCCAGAAGAGTGGCCGTTCGCCCATGGGAAGCCCGTCCATGGTCAGGGCGTATGCGCATGTAGCGAGCGTGGCGATGGCTGCCAGTGCCGGCCCAGGGGTCCACCTGCCCCACCTTTCCAGGATGTACAGTGCGGCTCGGACGGAGTTTGAGGCGGCAACCACGCAGCTGACAGGCACCCCCGAGAGCGCCTTGGACCCTGCAACCGCTGCGCAGGCGAAGAGGATCCCCCTCATCAGGGAGTGAGCCAGGAAGGACCTCCAGCCGATGGTGGGCACCACCAGGGGCAGACCCAGGTCGCGAGACGCGCAGCACTTGAAGGTCAGCGACTTGAACACCGCTGCCCCAACAAGCATTTGCCAACCTTGGAACACCGTCGGATACGTGAAGCCAAGTCCAGACAATACGTACTGTTCATAAAGAGAAACATATCGTAATAATTGAATTGGCCATAATTAATTGCCGGGTGCGAGCACCACCTTGTTGACAAAGAGTGACGACACGAAGAGAGAGGCGTACGTGGCTGCTTCTCCTGTGGTGTGGGCCGCCCTGGGTGCCGCCACCTGTCCGCCCCGGGGCGACCCCTGGGCCGACACCGCCTTCTTCTCTTCCCCGCCCATCTCAGCCCCGTCGACCGCCATTCATCACCCGGAAGCCCCTATTCCCCCTAAAAAAGCGGTAGAAAGCCACATTTTTATGCCAATTTGAGAGAAAGTGCTCGACTGGAAGCTGCCATCTTGGATAATTAAATCACGTGGTGGGCACCCGGAATTTTAATTGGCCATTCCTCCAATTGCGTCTCATTATGAATTTAACGCACGTTTTAGGGAACCAAACATTTAATTGTGCAATACTATTGGCAATAATTTAGTGCAGAATCTACAGCCGCATGTTGGGGGAATGCCATGATCAAAGATGGCGTCCGGTTGTAGGCATACACTTGGCAACATCGCCTTGCACAAATTGCTTTACTGATTACATTAGGCGTAAAATTCCGCGCTGAATTATCCGGTCTTATGGAACTACTCGCAGCGAGTGGAATAGTGGATACCTATTCGTGTGTGGCCACCTTCCCACCCTGCAGTCGTCCCCCTTTCTTGCAGCGCAAGTCCCTCATTGTCGCAATTGGCTTTTTTTTTAAAATCCCACTGTTGCCAGGAGGGCCTCCAAAACCCGCGGTTGGCTACCCTGCCGTCCACCCCCCCTCCTTTCTGTCACCCAGGGCGACGGACACCACCACAATTTGTTGGGTTTGTTGTCCTCCTAAGAACGCTTCTATTTTTTTCCGCACAGTCAGCACACAGGTCCAATTGCGCGTACGTAAGTCTCGTTACCCACCCGCACACCCACGGGCCATCACTATAACTGCGGGTATTGTTGCAGGCAGAACAGCCCCGGCCCCAGTTTGTTCCACACAACTTGTTCCGCAGACATGGTGAGTCAGGCTCCGGTTGGGCTGAGTTTGTTAACCGACTTGTTTCCCCCTCCGCAGGACGTGTTTCTGATGGTGCGTCGCAAGAAGACTACGATCTTCACCGATGCGAAGGAGACGACCCTCGTGGGTGAGCTGAAGAAGATAGTGGAGGGCATCCTGAAGGTGGCCCCACAGAACCAGCAGCTGTGGCGGGAGGAGGTGCTGATGGAGGACGACAAGACCCTGGCCGACTACAACCTGACCGCCTCCACCGCCAGGGCACAGTCCCCAGCCACCGTTGGACTGGCCATCCGGAACGACCACGGGGACTTCGAGTCCCTGGAAATCACACCTCTCTCTGTCCCTCCAGAGCTGCCGGACGTCATGAAGCCTCAGGAGCAGAACCCTCAGGAGCAGGCAGCGTAAAGCCTGCTCAAATTTTCAATGTTCCATTGGGGGGGGGTTGGGGGGTCAGAATGTTGGTCAGAATGTTGTGGGGTACACATAAATAAGTGAAGGGTGGGTTGTAAACCATCAATAAAAATTTAAGGCCAAACATGTGCTGTTTTAATGTGCACATGACAACGCCAGGGAGCATCGAGCCAGAAATGAAACTGCAGCAGTTTATATTGGTAATAAAATGGATTTAATTACAGCTGGGAGTGTCCAGGCTGCCAATTAAACAAATCATGTGAGAAAAATGGCAAAAGGCGATAATATCTGGTCTTTTTAAGTCTTGTTCCTGTACACGTAGAATCCTTCCCCGGTCTTCCTGCCCAGCTTACCCTCCTTGACCATCCTGTCCACCATGGGCACTGGACTGAACCGGGGGTCATCCGGGTAACGCTTGGCCCAGCCTGAAAGAGAATTGGGTTCACAGATAAGCAGCGTACACGCTGATTAGCTGCCACATTATCTAAGCCCTATCAGTTGGACCCAATTGTATTTACACAAGAGTGCCACCATAATAGGAAGGTGGAAAGTCATGGTACCGTCCGTGATGTTCTTGCCAATGTCGAGCCCAGTGAGGTCGGACAGCTCAAACGGGCCCATTGGATACCCAGCACCCAGCTTCATGGCGACATCAATGTCCTGGAAGGATGCGTCCCCACGCTCGTACATGCGGAAGGCCTCCAGCTTGTACGGAACCAGAAGGCGGTTCACAATAAAGCCCGCTTCGTCCTTGCATGTCACTGGAGTCTTGCCTGAAAATGGCCGGTTAGTACTCTACCGGGCTAAACTGCATATCCCGACAGACCAATGGCTTTGGAGAAGGCCATGAGCGTCTCGAATGTTTTGTCTGAAGTGTGCGGTGCCCTGATGACCTCAACCAGCTGCATGAGGGCAACTGGGCTGAAGAAGTGGAGGCCTCCAAACCTGTCCGCCCGGCTGGTTGCCCTGGCCAGCTCCTGCACTCGGAGCGAGGACGTGTTGGTGGCAAACACCACCTGGTGCGGTGCGCATGCATCCAGACGCTGGAGGACACGCGTCTTCAGGTCTGGGTCCTCTGGAAGAGCTTCCACCAGCACGTCCACCTCCGACCAGGGCACTGCCTCCTCAGAGTCCGTAGTCGTGGACAGGTGGGACAGGGCATGCTCCTCAAATTCGCTCGCTCCATCTGGATCGCCCTACATTTTTAAGATAGGAACAATCACATTGTCCAACCTTTCCAGCCAGACAAACTGACCGGGAACTTCTTGCGTGCTATTCGACTGAGGCTGTTCCTGATGGAGATGATGGCGCTGTCCAGTGCCTGCTGCTTGCTGTCCACTAGGGTCACCCGGTGTCCGGTCTGGGCCGCCACCTGGGCAATCCCGCTGCCCATCAGCCCTCCCCCGATGACCGCCACCCGCTTGACCACGCTTGCTGTCATGTTACAACACCTGCAGCTGCCAGCCGCTGACTGACCGCAGCATCCCCCAACCGAACTTTGATCTAGGTCGCCGCAAGGACTCCCCTTATCACGACTCCCCCCCTTCTGCCAACCCAACAAACCGAGATAAGACACTTCAAGAATGCCACACCGACATTACTCTGTACTGTGTGACCTTCGACCTAGTGACTTGCAAGTATTCCTGCAGCCAGAATGATGCACTGTCTTGTCTTCCACACCCAGTTCTGTGTGGTCACCTGTGAGCAGGCAACGCTGGGCAGTATCTCCCAGTGCTGCCAGCTCTCCCACACACAGCTGCCAAATCACCCAAAACATCTCAAAGTACAAACGAAACTGTATTCAAATTGCATTACAGCCAGCTGCTGGTTATGTTGTTATCAGTGCATGCACGAGACGTACTCGTCGCAATAACGTGAACACAAATCAGGGGGGGGCAGGGGGTTGTTCATAAATACTGGTTCCTTGTGGGTCATCGCGCCACCTTCTTGTTGGCGTACGTGTGGGTGGCCAGGTGCACCCTGAGGGCCACCCTGGTCGGGCATGTCTTGCTGCATACCTGGCACTGGAGGCCCGCCTTCAGCGGACTCTTCCTCTGGGAGGATCCGGATGCCAGTGGGTCATTCACTGGATCCGCAACTGACGCTGGGTCTGCCACCATCGGCTCCTCCTCGCCATACTCCTCAGGCTCCTGCTTCACCCTGACTTCTATTGTGGCCGCCGCTTCCTCTTCTTCCTCCAGCAGCTCCTTAATGTTCCCCTCATGCACCACAATCTCCTCCTGCTTTATCACCACTGCCGACTCCACATTACCGTTCGGTGTCTCCGATGTTCCTGCCGACTCCCCCTCTTCCTGCGGCTCCTCATCGCTCGACGACGCTGCCTCGTCAGTCCCATCGTCGCTCTCGGTCCAGTCCGACTCGCTGTCTGAATCGAAGAAGCCACTCTGTAACGGCACAATTATTATTCCCGCAGTTAAAAACATGCTGATGGCTGTTAGGTTACCAGCCGTGAATACTGGCACATTACGAAAATGTTAATCGGAACTGCTGCGGTGCTCATGAGCAACAATTAGCAAGCCTGATGGCCAGATCTACCTAAACTACATGAATTCTGGCAATTTTGGCCGCGTTGTTCTAGTAGATTGGACCGGAGTGTTAGTCTCACGCTACATTCGAATGGAAATGTTACTGCAACCAAGTATTATGAGCTCATTGTTGCGGGGGTTTATACCTCAATGAGCCAGAGCATGTAGAGGGCTATCATCCTGCGGGATCTTCCGCCGTACGGCATCGGTATACCGGTACTGGAAGAACACGGCGCCCGTCGTTAAAACCTCGTCAGTTTTCCTCGTGTTCCTCTTCGACCGTTCGACGCTTCGACCGACCCTTGATAGAGACGCGTGAATTCGGTCGCGGCCCACTATACGCCTATTCGAACGAGCCCCCATATGTGACCTTCGCTTCAAGACGACAACTCAAGAGGACAATTTGACCCGTGCAGCTAACCGCGTTCAATTGGACAAGCAAGCATCGTTATATCGTCTTAAACAATCAACTTCAAAGCCAATTTTTGCGGGACAACGAGAACCACGGCCGTGTCCGAATCAGCCGCACCCTCTAAGCGTCCTTCCAAGACTGCTTGCGAGGCAAGAAGGTGCCGAGCGGATTTTACACGGTGGAATTTTGTGGTACGCGCGCGCTGTTACATCGCCGAAAATCCGCGAATTTTGGCATGAAATTTTGCGATGGATATGGCAGCATGAACGCCCCAGTGCGGCGGCGGCCGGAACCACTCCTCCCCCATTCACCGGCCGGCAGGCAGGAATGGGGAGAGGGGGGGGGGGGGGGGGGG
>KZ538795.1:0-30648 GCA_000934665.2 Catajapyx aquilonaris | reverse complement strand
TGTCGATTGCGAGTGACCTGGATGAGTATATAATACGGCTCCAGATGACAGGTGAGTTGATTGGAGACACGGTTTCTATGCTACCAGCCGTTTTTCTCCACTCTTTATAGCTATTCATGCTCTTTGAACCGACCGAAGCCAACAGAAGAATAATAAGCTCCGATGGAGGGGAGGCATATGTGGTTGTCTAGTGGTCACCCCACTGGCCATCAGCCAAGCGCGGGAGGCCGGGGTTCAAATCCCGTCCTCGTCACCTCTGCTTGGCCGTGTCTTTTTCCGCTTGACATGCAGGGGCAGAATTGTTCTCCCTACTCTGCCCAGGGCCAGGGGAAAAGGCCTGGTCGGGCCTGGCGTATTTCACATTGAAGTCAGAAATGACTAAAAATTACAGCGCCCTCCCTTGGGAACCTCCTCTTCCCCCCTAAGATGGCTCCGCCCTATCATGGGGTATTTAATTAATTAATTAATATGTTTTTTTAAAAAAAGCTCCTATGCGAACAGGCAGTCGAGTTCCTAAACTGCGAGTGAGCGGTCGCAGCTAGTTGGGCAGCAGCTGCGTTCCAATCGGCCCCCCCAGATCGTCATCTGATTGGCTGCCCCCTTCTGCGCTCCCCCCAGTGTACCCACCCCTGACCCTCCCTCCCCAGTCCCCAGTGTACCCACCCTCCTTCAGAGAGAGGATCTCTTCTACAAGACCGGTCTCCTCCTCCTCCTCTGGACCCGTATTTCATCCGGATTAATTGGTCGGGCGTCCGGACTGATCACACCAGACGTATCCGGGGGAGACAAGGCACAGGTAATTGACCCCCCTCACACCCTCCCTCGGGAGGGAGGGAGGGTTGGGCCAGCCGGGTGTCACGGTCACGTTGACTGACTCACCGGTACTTTCGGATCGTTACACAACCAGGATGTGTCGCCCTGTCAATTGTTGTTGGTGACACCTTGATTGCCACTGCACACAACAACACACGACCCGGGCTTCAGACCTGCCCGTACATAAGTACAACCTAATTACGGCGGTGCAAGGTGACACATTCTGGATGCAACGCTGCCAGGGCATAAAATTGACCATAAAAGGCATTGCCTCGTATCTCTCTTTTTGCCTTGATAAACATTGATATAATAAGGCAGGGGAGATTCCTGCCGGAGTTAACCCTCTGCAGTGGAAGTCCGATTAGATTGCGGCTTCCTCTTCTTGGCCCAGCCTTGAAAAGCAGGTTGGGTTTGACATTTCCCGTAACACTTCACCCCCCAGAGTTGAGGGGGGGCTTGGCCCGCGCCCCGTGTAAGCAAATGGGGGATTTTAAATACGAGGCCGGTGCCAAAAGGCGTGGGATGATTGGGCCACAGCCAACTGACAGATTTTGGCCTTTGCACTGTTCTGAAAATAATGCCATCCGCATACCTGCCTTGTGGGTCAGCAGTTGGGAGGGCAGTGGGTCGGAGAAAGTAATATTGACTCTTTCTTTGGGCTTTCTAGGCTGTAGCCGTCGACGATGTTTGAGGCGTACGAGCGTGACGTGATTGGGGATGGGCTGACCAACTTCATGTCCCTGTCCCGCAAGATTGGCGGGGAGGTGTGGGAGATGGCCAAGCAGGCCCAGGCGGCCTTCTCCGCCCAGCAGACCTTCCTGGGGGTGGCAGCCAGGTGCCGCCAGCCCTCCAACAACCAGCAGCTGGAGTCCCTGCTCAGCCCAACCTCCGAAGCCATTGTCGCAGTTCAGAACTTCAGGGAGCAGAGGCGTCCGTCGCCCTTCTTCAACCATCTCTCGGCCGTCTCCGAGTCAATCCCCGCACTGGGTTGGGTGGCCGTTGCTCCAGCGCCCGCACCGTTCATCAAGGAAATGAACGACGCCGGGCAGTTCTATGGAAACCGAGTCCTGAAGGTACATCCAGCTGATGATGCCATAGCAATCGGTTGTAAAACATGGCGTCTATTGTTAGGATTGGAAGGACAAGGATGCGAGCCACGTGGAGTGGGTGAAGGCCTGGAGCCAGACGCTGGTGCTGCTGCAGGCTTACGTCAAGCAGCACCACACCACGGGACTGGTCTGGAATCCAAAGGGGCCGGAAGTGGCTGGAGGCGGCGGTGTCCCAGGGGTCGGAGTGGGCGGGCCTCCTCCTCCCCCTCCGCCACCACCTCCACCTCTTGACCTGGACGCACTTACCCTCTCAGACGGAGGACAGACAGACCACTCTGCTCTATTCGCCGAGATCAATCGCGGGGAGGCAGTCACTCAAGGTACGTGCTTTGGTGAGCAAGGTTCTTTACAACTGATTGCACCGAATTTCAGGCCTGCGTAAGGTTACGGCAGACATGCAGACTCACAAGAACCCGAACCTTCGCTCCGGTCCAGCACCGTACACGACTCCAGGCGGAGAGGGGCCCAAGCCGTACGTCGCATCTGCAGCAGGACCGGCTGGAAAGACGCCTGTCTTCAAGCTGGATGGCAAGAAGTGGCTTGTGGTGAGTGACCGTGGGGCTCACTGTGGAAGATTCCAGGAGCGCTTATTGTCTTCTCGTTGCAGGAGCACCACATAGGGGCTGGCCAGCTGGAGATAAGCGATAACGTGCAGATGCAGCAGGTGGTGTACATGTACCAGTGCAGGGACACCCACCTGCGGGTCAAGGGAAAGCTCAACTCCATAGTGATGGACTCCTGCCGCAAGTGCAGCGTGGTCTTCGACTCCCTCGTTTCCTCCGTGGAGTTTGTGAATTGTCAGGGCGTCCAGATGCAGGTCATGGGCTCCGTACCCACCGTGTCGGTCGGGAACACTGACGGCGTGCAGATCTACCTCAGCGCTCAATCACTCGCCACGGAGATCGTCACTGCAAAGTCCTCGGAGATGAACGTCGTCGTGCCCAGAGGAGAAGATTTCGTGAGTGTTTGCTTTGTCAGGCCGTCACTGCTGAACGTAATAATTAATAATAATATTTTCAGGTGGAGTACCCGATCCCGGAACAGTTCAAGACCTTCATAACTCCAAACGGGATCAAAACCGAGATTTCAGCCAACATTGGCTGATCGCCACACTGGGAGATACATCGAAATGTGGGAGGGGGACTACCTTTTTTTGTACCAGTGGTGGTGGTGGTTTACATGCAATTTTTTTTTTTTTTTGTCTTTTTAAAATAGGGAAGGGCGGAATTATTATCATGGAAAAAAGTATATACACACATACAACTATTATGCATGGATGTTTGATTGCCCAGCTTAACTGCTGCCCTTTCGGTTCGAAAGTAGCGAGTTAGGTGCTTTGTCGCAGGAGTGATTTAATTACAGTATGATTAACACTAATCCTCTTATTATGTATTATTACCAATATTGAGCCATCCCTGGTTTGTGCAAGTCCGCGTGTCGAGAGAGAGAGATGCTTAATCCGATTGGTTGGCCAGTTTTGGGTGACTCCCTTTGTTCATTGTTTTCTTCGCCCGAAGCTGTGCTTTTGGGTTCTAGTCGGGGTTACATAAGATGTGTATTTCTCTCCACCTTTCCCCCCTTTTTTTTAACTTATGTTTTTTTTTAGGGCGGGAAGGGTGGATTTCCATGGAATTAATGGCAAGCATTAAACATGTCCTTTGAGATGCAGTTTGCTCCTCTTATTACACCAAAAAAATGTCCCGCAGTCGTGAGACAGCTCTCAATAAAGGTGTGCTCCAAAGCTGGGCAAGTTGGACTTGGGTGGTGCACCACCTAGTTGGTGTAAGAGATTGTATCAAGCACATGGTAAGTGAAGCAATGTGTATCTACATAGTGTGATGGCCGCACCATCCTGCAAAGGAATCGGAGGAGATATTTACAAAGTAACTATGCCGTTGTTATGCTGTTCTTATGTAAAAGGTGGAAGAATAATGCAAAATGTTCCACTTTTCGTTATGCTCCATAAAAATTCACGATTTCAATGTCATTATCAGAGAATGAACTCATTGACTCCTACACACATCTTCCCACCCACTGCTCTTATGAGTTCATGGTCCGTCAGTGGCATCCGTGACTGACGAGTGAGTTTGACAGTCACCAGGATGGTGACAGTGACTAATAATGAAACAGCATTGAAGAAACCTCATTGTAACCCTCCCTGGCTACTCCCTTATAATGGTAGACATAACATCATTTTAGAGCAGCTGTTGTTCTACGTACAGTATAAATATTCGTCTCGGAAAGACTGACATATCTGCTAATATTTTTTTTCTAGATTAGATTTTTATAAACTACTTCGACGCAGTCATCATAACTCATATTCGATCATTTTTGACACGACTGTGTTGTTTTGACCCCCCAAAATTGACCAAAAAAACAAAGAGGCTTCACTTATTGTAATCAGGAGGAAAACTGATGACCTTATAGGCAAGCCCTTCAGTTCTTGGAATGATAGGCAGAGTATACATAATTATTATCATCGGACTAATATTTACATCAAGACGGCCATAATGATGCAATAGGCAACACGACACTGTAAGATCTGAAGAACTGCCAGTGTTACATTGCGTATAATTCACCATGCACACACGTACAGTACAGCAGTGTGTAAACATGAGGTCCTTGCCCGTCTTGATGTCAATAATAGTCAATCATCCTGCCTGTATCATTCCAAGAACTGATCTTGTCTCGGGTGCATTTTCCTCCTGATTATTTCCGGGAACGTGTTGTATTTTTTTGCTTTTCATTTGCGGGGNGGTACACATGTGGATTGCTTCAGGCAAATGAGATAACTCGATTTATGATAAGGCAACTATAGCCTACAGTTTTCCTGATACAAGGAAATAAAAAGCCGATCCCCGTGAGTGGACCCCCATCATTTGGTCAAGGAGCACCCGACACGACAGGTCAATATTTTAGAAATTAGAGGGGCCAGGTGAGTAGATAGGCCACAGCAGGCCACAGTCATTTAATGCTTTTGTTACAGTGACATGTATATACACGTATTGTCCCGCATTGTCGTACTTCACCGTCCGTCCTAACAGCAAAGGAGCAAGAACACCGCGAGCAGTCACTGTGTTAATACCAGCAATGAGCCATCGCCATCACCATCACCACCACCACCATCACCACCATGGTGACGAGTGGGTCCCTTCAGCAGGAGGAGACGTCCCTGAGGACGCGGTGATCGGAGGAGAGGACGGCGGAGATGATGACCAGTACTACGTGGGGAGGGCATACCACGAGGGGGACCTCGTGCCGGGGAAGGTCCACCCGTGCCACGGCACCTGCTACGTCTCGTGGGGAGGAGGAGAACACAAGAAATATTCCTACGAGGTGAGAAGAGGGATGGTACTGTGTACATGACATGACTGTGCACGCGATGAGCTCATTTACCTCTTAATTGGCATCCCCGCGCGTTGATTGAGTAGGGGGAGTGGGGGGCTCAGGCGATGGGAGCGCTCGTCTGGCGGAGGATCCGGGCAAATAAGGTGCAAAATCTTAAATTTGGCCATAGCTCGAAAACGGCGGGGAAATTCGCAATTCTCGTGATTTTTCCCTGACCAATTGTTGACGAGAGCTTTCCAACGAGCCAACTCCTGACCCGATACGACGTCTGGAAGTGCCCGATCTTCTCTATGGTCCTATACACATCCTTATATAGGGTAGGGGCTTTAATGTTATGGATCATAGTGATTAATCCATCACCTGTGCTGTAGGTGCTGGTAACTGGCAGCAGTAGTTACGAGTGGGTGTCGGCATGTCACGGGCACATTCCGTCGGGGGCCGTCGAGGGAGGCCGTACCCGCGACGGGGAGAGGCTCTTCGTGGCCAGGGCTGAACACGACGGGAACCTGGTCTGCGGAAAGGTCAGTCCATCAGTGTCCAGACACTTTCCACTATGTGTGTGATACAATGCGGTATAAGGTCGGAAGATTCAACTGTTGGCCTCAAAACAATGAGTCTCAGATCCAATTGATAATAATTAATCCATGTTTCTCACAGCTGCATCCGAGTCACAAGACATGCTACATCCCCTACGCAGGTGAAGAGCACCGGTATGATGAATACGAGGTGCTGGTCAAGGAGTAGAAGGAAATAATAAACGAAGCAAATTTCACAGCAATAGAGGAGGAGGACTGTACGTTTTCTGCTGGGTTCAGACTTCTTTACAGTTATAGGCCTACAATGTAACTGTTGTAACTGTTACGTGCACGTAACGCCTACACTTTAGAGGGGAACAGTTTGTGTAGGTTTCACCCTAACATGGGGTGTCGTAATATTGTTTACAATGCAGTTTCCTAATTATTGACTCAACTTCTTCAAATGACATTATTTGTAGCTGGGACTACTCTTGCTGATGTACTCAATAAAATGTTTATGTACTGTACTCAGGCTTCGTATGACATTTTCTGGCTCCTTCTCGAAAAAACCCTTTGTCAAAAGTGGCACATGCTGGCAGCGGGATTATCGGAAGTAAAAAGGAGAGAACATGATTGTATATATAGGCAACGCCACGTGCACTTGAACTGTTTCAATGAAACAAAACGAAGCAGGCGCGTCAGGAAATGACCCGAAAGCATCTGCGTGTCCGATGGAAAACAAACAAGCAGACAATCAGTGCCAAGGTGATGTGCATGGATGGAAATTTCCAGCGGAACTGAGCGACTCGAATGTTGCAACTCGTCAGAAAAAAATAGATGTTCCCCGCCTCCTTCCCGCCGATTCATTCCAATCAAGATGGAGGCGGGATAGTGACGCAAAAGCAAACGAGACGACTGCAAACGATGCGAAGAATAAATTGCACGCGATTGAAACCGCGTTTAGTCTGCGCATCTCACAGTCAGTTATTACACGATGAGCACTCTCTTGGCCATCCTTCTCCTTCTTGTGGCCACCGCGGCCACGGTCAGGGTAAGTCCAAGGAGACGAGTCATCGTCTCGATCGCGATCAGAGGTAAAGGTGGGTTATTATTGCAGTCGCAATCGACACGATCGACACTTTTTGCACTCCACGACGGACAGTGCCAGCCTGGCTTACTTGCTCTTCAGTATAATTAAGTAGGCTAATCCAGTTTATTCATCCTTCCCTGAAATGTCGCAAAATTATGTTGGCGTCTTGTATTGTTGCTTACAAGCCGTGTCTTTTTTTTGAAAACTCTCGCTAATATTGATACGCAATCCACTGGCAGAGTGACGATGATGGCAACGTCGTGTCGGACGAGGAATACGACGCAGCTGAGGAAGGTACATGGGCTCCAATTACCTCGTGATTTATTCGCAGATTTTTAATTGAAAATATCTATACAAACATTCAAATCCTAGAGCGTTATTATTTTAAAATATTTCCAGGCAATTCAACAGAGAGAGCCATCATTGGTTACTGTGTCCAGCACCATTTTCACGATGTTGTTCAGGTAAGGCGTGGCGAACTGTATAGGCTCACTATTTGATTCTCTTTTGTAAATCCTCCCCCATCATCGATATAAACACAGGCTTGCAACGTCGTGACTGAGATGTCTGCCAATGCTATAGTAGGATGCGGGAAGGAGCTGGACATCAAGCTCCCTTGCTTCCTGCTGGCCATCTGCGAAAGAGGAGACTGGGAGAAGTGCAGCGAGATCGAGGACGAGGAGGAGACCTGGAACACGTTCGTTGTCGACGTAGCCAAAAAGGTGAAATAATTGGGACAGATTCCTCGCCAGGAGACAATAATAATAATAATTATTCGACTATATTCTCTATTTCAGTGTATGGTCAGGTGCGTTTGGCAGAAGATGGGTTTCGTAAGTTATTGTCTATTTTACTCGAGTCTGTTGGTTTGGTTAGGGCAGGGCGTATATACTACATAAGATTCGATTTCCGCGTCTCTCTGTTTGGGGCCGTTGCCAAGGCTGGCGGCCATTTTGAAGTGTGGGGAACGCCAACGAGGTATAAATAGGGTACAGGCAAAAATAGGGTCCGCCATCTTTGGTTCGCGCGTGTTCCTGCCGTGTAGTTGCCATGGCCGCCAAAACCATCAAAGATGGCGGACCCTATTTCTGCCTGTACCCTATATTTATACGTCGTTGGCGTTCCACACACTTCAAAATGGCCGCCAGCCTTGGCAACCCCCCAAACAGAGAGACGCGAACATCAAAGGCGCCGACAGAAGTTTGCGCCTCTTATGTAGTATATATGCTCCCTTGGTTAGGGCATGAAATGACTGTTTCCTCCCGCGCATGCGCAGATGGACGGCGATGGCAAGATGGTGGAGGAGGCGCACGTGGCCTACCTGAACACCCACTTCTTCAACAGAGATGGTAAGGGAGAGGACATGACCGACGACCATAAGAAGGAGATGCAGGCCTGCATGGACGCCCCTTTGCCCTTCCATCCATTCAGGAGGGCCAATCTCACCGAAGAAGGCAGGTCCAATTTTACATATTTGACGGAAGAAGAAATTAAGCCACATCTGCAATGTGTCATGAGCTTTCTTACTCTATAGAAGTGGCGGCCAGGGAGCCAGGATGCGAGTTGGCTGAACACTCCTTGATGTGCTCATTGAAACAAGTGCACGTGGTACGTATCAGCAGTTCTCCAAATGTTTGCCAGAACATTATTCCATTGGGCATAATACTGTTGTTTCAGTTCGTGCTGAACTGCATCAAGGAGGAGTGCTTCTTGCGTCACCAGAAGGCCCAGGCAGCTGATAAGGTCAGGAGGTCGGTGGACTTCCTGACCGACAACTTCCTCACACCTCTTCTTGTCTGACAGCGATCACCACCCGCACAACAATACTAATCACGCCAACAATGCACGTTGCACAAAGCGCTACAGCGGAGAATAAATTCTACTAACCGGAAATGTTGAAGAATCGACAATGTGAACAGGTAGTTAACGGGAAATAAAATAACTTATTACCTCTAAAAACAATAACCATCGTTCTTTCAATATTGTTATATAAATATCCTTCTTGACACAGTGGAACCTCGTATACTTCGAAAGCGAGTTCGAAAGCCTCTAATTACATTGAATCATTCCAGAGTTCGAACCGGTTCAAAGTTCGAACCGGCTGAGCGCGAAATGGGGAAAAATGCGCTCGCTGCGTAAACGCCATCTGTCCACGGTCGTGTCTCGCTGTGAAAGAATCGCTTTCCGTTTACGCTATAGTGCGTTTTCAGCGCCTTGATCGCTTAATTATGGATCTAATTGACCGCTTTACCTACGTAACGCACTGGTGTTGACCCCAGCAACCAGCTTGACGAGAAGCAAGTGCATCAAAAATTCATCTTTAAATATTACTATAGGAAAACGCTCGCACACCACTCGCTTCGCTCGCTCTTTTCTAGGCCTACGGCCTGGGGTACCTTTTCGGCGCACCATATCGCCGGGGAATAGACAGTTTCCCCGGCAATCCAACAGGAGTTGTTTACACCCCATTGCGCATGAGTAGAACGCGGGCCAATGGGGAGGTGGCGGTAACAATATGCGGCGGACCAATCAGAGGGCTCGGCCAACTCCCGCAAGGATTTTAATATTATAGATGCATGCACTACAATCCTACATATTGAAGTTTCATGAGAAGGTGCTAATTAGATTATTTCATGGGCGTGCACACTAGGTGCCACATATATTCCGGCAACCTTGAGACACATTCAGGGGATGATTCTGGTCAAGGGTGACAATGGAGATGAGCGTGACTCTGCGCTGCTGTGAACACGCAACGCAAACAAAATAATTCCATAGAGATGAGCAGGAAACTCCGCAACATCCTTCAACGTCATTGCGTTTACAACACTTTTACTTTGCTGCCATTATTTCTCACCCTGTCACTCACACGTGATCACTTCCTGCGCACATAATATACACAGAGCATATGTGTCGCGCAGTCGCCTCACATACTCGACCGTACCATGAACAAGCTAACGTTGGCTGCCCTGCTCCTCATCTCAGCGTGTCAGGTGGGTGCTGGCCAGGTCATAGGTCACCTCCCAAGTAGCACGAATCGCCCTGGAATATCCCAGGGATATCCAGATATCCACTGAATCGCCACTGGATATTTGGATATCCATGGGATATTCCATGGTGATTCGTGCTACTTGGGCTCTGACCAATCATAGGCTTAACTTTAGTGTTTAAAACCTGTCCGAATTTTTGCAAGTGTTAAGTGGCCATCAGTTGTGAGCGCGTCTCGAGCGCGTCTTTAATCGCGTATAATCTTGGCAGGTGGTCCTCAGCAGCAAGGGGAATGAAGACGTGTCGTTCTCGGCTGAATGGGAGGATTCGCATGAGGAGCGTCGTCAAGATCACTCGCCGCCACGACAACGCAAAGGCGGACGTGGCGGTATGTATAACGCAGCTAACGTCGGTCTAAAAGAACTATCGAATTAATAATAACAACTGCGAAATGCTTCCAGGAAAAGGCAAGAATAAAGGTCTTCGGATTGGTATGTGCGTGAAGAACAACTACGCCAGACTTATCAAGGTAGTAGTCTCTACTATAGGGAATTCGTTGACAAAATTTGGCAACACTTGTCTTTCTTCTAATATCCGGTAGGCTATTTCTCTCCATCGGATGTTCGCCCGATCTGATAGTACCACTATCTTCCTCACGACTTGAGAGTGGCAGGAGCAGGTGGCGGCCACCGAGTGCGCACCGAGGGTGTTTGCCACGCCGGCGC
Source organism: Catajapyx aquilonaris (assembly GCA_000934665.2). Classification (NCBI taxonomy): domain Eukaryota; kingdom Metazoa; phylum Arthropoda; class Diplura; order Dicellurata; family Japygidae; genus Catajapyx; species Catajapyx aquilonaris. The sequence continues at coordinate 20,063 of KZ538795.1, read as the reverse complement.
TGCAGTCTCGGACCCGAAGACCGGTGGCGCCTTACCAAGCGGGCAATTCTGAGCATTTTGCTCGACTCCGATTGGCTGGAGTGACTAGTTAAGGCCTCCTGTGGAGTATTACAGGGTCAGGAGGCGTGTAGCCTACTACTCCAGCCAATCGGAGTCGAGCAAAATGGTTCAGAATTGCCCGCTAGGTAAGGCGCCACCTGTCTTAGGGTCCGAGACTGCAGCGCCGGCGTGGCAAACACCCTCGGTGGGGTAGCTCAGCTCAGGTGCACAGGAGGAGCAATGTTTAAGGCATACGAGTGACCGGGGCCTGCCACTCTCAAGTCGTGCGGAAGATAGTGGTACTATCAGGTCGGACAAACATCCGAAGCCGTAGCAGCAATCACGCAGTTACGCCTTTTTTTTGCTGCGCAGGTCTGGATAAGCTTGTCCGAAACTTTTCTTGGCGTGTATTCCAAGCAATGAGTAGGTATACTGTCTCGACTATTAACCCATCTGCGATTGGTTCAGGCTTGCAACGGATACAGCAGCAATGGCTTGTCTGCCATGACGCAGTGTGGGAAAGAGCTGGATATGAAGCTGCCTCGAGACTTGATGGACCTAATGGAAGGGGCCAACCCAACATGGAGGCCTCCATGCCAGCCTGGAACTTGTCTCAACGAGACAGGGTGGGGTTGCTTCTCGGACCAAGCCAGGGCAAAGGTACTGCAGCGCGCTATTCACTATATTCGCAATCCCGAATTATATATATATCTGTATATCACAACAACAATGCGATGGACGTCTTTCTAATTCCAGTGCTTTGGACAATGCGTCTGGAATAAGCTTGGAATGGTATGTCCATGCCGTCTGCTGCGTGCAATTTAATTGAATAACTCTTGGGTGATTGTTGTCTATACAGAGATTGTCCAGCGAGACTTCCGAGATGGAGCTGGAGGACACGATATTCAAGTTCCTGAACAGGAGTCGCTTCGAAGGGGATGCTGGTGGCAACGGTAGTGCTGCCGCCGCCACGGGCAGACTGGTCAAGTGCCTCAAGAGAACGGTTCCAGGAGGAGGCAACAGGGGCAGGAATAAGAACAGGAACAGCAACAGGGACCCCGCCATCGACGCCAGGACATCTGTCAACAACAATGGTCTTCCGGCCAGAGTGACGGACGACAATGAGCTGCTGGAGTGCAGGGTGGACCACAGGGCCTTCGCATGCGCACTCAGGGCCACCAGAAAGGTAAAGAAAAATAATAATTACATCAAGGACTCCATCTTTGATGAGGTGACGTCACAAGCGGAATTGACGCGACCGGACGCTTCTGGTCGCCCGGAGGCCTATTGCAGCCCGCCATCTTACAACTGCTCTTGACCGATTAGTTGCAAGCTGCCGAAAGCGTCCGGAAATATAATCACATCATCGTATTAATCCGACTTTGTCCCGATTGCAGATGTCGCGTGGCTGCGTGAGAAACGAATGTCGTCTGATCCAATCGGAAGGCGGCGAAGACGCGGCCGACGGCGAGTGGACCTCAGAAGCTGCGAAGAAATAACATGAGCGAAATGTATTGCGCTATGAAAATGTCGTCAAATAAATAAATGAAGCTCCAAGCACCTCATTGTCATCTGTTTTTTTTGAACAAATATCTACAAGCCACACTGTACTATTATTTTCATCGCCTCGCTCTGCTAACACCTTCATTGGCCAGTATCGTTATTTTTAATCGAGTTCGAGGAGCAGTTTCAGTCGTGGTCGAGACGAGGTCCTAATGGGACATAAGATAATAAACAAGAAATAATAAACTCTGATGATAAATCATGATACTACAGAGTAAATAATAGTTAAGTAATAATCGAGTAATAATTCGGTAATATTGATCCTATCGCGGTTCAGACGCGATGGAAGCGAAAGTAGTTCAGCAGACACGTCTTCGTCAGTTCGTCTCGACCGCGTCTGGCCCTCTCGGGGGAAAGAGCTGTCTTCCGATGAATTGTTATGGTCCTAACACAGTAATATATGAAGGGTAATTAATTATGCGGTAATGCGCATTGTGAAGGGAGTCACGTCCACTGGCTACACGTGTGCGCAGGAAGTATAAATCACTGCTAAAGTGACGGGTCTGCGTGATGCCCCGTTTGTCACCATGTGACGCGGCGTGTCGTCGACTGAAACGATGATGTGCGACCTTACACCACGCAATTCTCATTGAGTCCCCCGGTTGTTTTATGGCGGGAAAACCGCCATCTTGTTTAGGCAAGGTCGCCGTACGTATTTAGGTGACGATGAAGCCTTGGTGCAAAGGATGGAACAGTTCCTCTAGTTCTTCCCAGCAACCATGATGGCCACGCTCTTCATCCGGCTGCTTCTCCTCACAGCGTTTGGCCTGCTGGTAACTTTTCCCATCATAATTATACTGCTGTCCCTGTCAAATGGTGTTGGTAGGAAGAATATTAACGACTTTCTAAATAATTGCAGATGACTGTGCTGGGACAATCCGAAGGTATTATCATTATTGTCATTGTTATTATTATTATTTTCTAATTCAATCACTTAATTACTTAATGCATTTGTAACGATCGAGCAGATGCATACCCTGAATTTCCGAATATGCCCAAGAAGTGCGTGGACAAATTCTTCCATCACGTGATGAGGGTGAGTTTCTTCGTCGCCAAAAAGACTGCTGCTGAGAGTGCAAATCCAGAGTGACCTTTTGACCCTTGGTGGTCACCTTTCCTGCGCAGGGTTGCCAGATGGTGACGGATGGGGCAGCGACGGCCCTGGATTCGTGCTGCGAGGAGAAGGGTCTGAGCATGCCCTGTTTAACCGAGGCCATGGCCAGAAAGGGTGACGTCACTGCCTGCTTGGGAAGGTCAGAGGTCGAGCAGGAAGATGAGGCCTTCATAGGTGCAGCCAGAGATCAGGTCAGTCACTTACAAGACAGCCATTCGATGAGTGTAAAATGAGGTCGACCAGGACACAAACTTTTACCATTAACTATACATATGATCTTTAACATCTTCAGTGTCTCGTCGAGTGCATGTGGAGACGCATGGGATTGGTGAGTGCAGCTCGTGTCCAACTTCTGCCGGCATAAAATAATGTTGCGGTCACTGTCACTTTGCAGATGGCCGAAGATGGCTCGATAGTTGGGGACAGCGTGAGGCAGGACATGGCCCAGAGGTTCTTCGGAGGGGAAATGGGACAATCGGATTGGGATGGTGTCCAGAACTGCATCGACACCACGCCCAAGGACCCATCGGACAGTAAGTCCATGTGTCCAGTTTGCTCCAAGTATCCTTTGTAAATGACCACACACACACACTGTACTTTCTAGCTCGAGGAGAAGCCTGCCAGTTGGCTGAGATTGGACTCATGTGCTGCACGGACGCGGTTGCTGAAGTAAGTCTCTGGTGTCTTTGTCTTTTGGTGGACGTCAGACAATCAAGATTCGGTCTTTTCCAGAGGAATGAAAAGTGCATCTCGGACGCCTGTCAGGCAATCGTGGATCTTCCAGACCTCGGAGACTCTCTTCCCGAGGGATTCACCTTCCCAGGGGGATTCACCCCTCCTTCATTCGATTCCGTCTCACTTCCCGATGGGATCCCTGAAGGTCTTCCTGAAGGAGTCACAGTTCCTGACCTCCCCGAAGGTGTACCAGAAGTCCCCGAAGGTCTCCCTGAAGTACCAGAAGTCCCTGAAGGTCTCCCTGAAGTACCAGAAGTCCCCGAAGGTCTGCCTGAAGTCCCCGAAGTCCCTGAAGGTATCCCTGAAGTACCAGCAGTCCCTGATGTCCCCGAAGTTCCTCTACCAGACGCTTCTAACCTTCCCGAAGTCCCCAATCCTCCTGATGTTCCCCAAGTTCCCGATGTTCCCCAGCCAGATTTGCCTGATCCTCCAGCCAGCTTGCCCAAAGTTGGATGAACTCTCTGTACATCCCCAATGAGGCCAAAGTCATCAAGTTCAGTCTCATCTGAGCTGTAAAACGGTAATCACACGTACTATAGGAACTCTGATGTAGAACCACTCTTAGATCATATATAGAGCACATGGAGCAAATGTTGTCCTTTTATTTAGTGATCCTTATCAGTGCGAGGTATGTGTTACCTAAAACAGGAAGGTGTCTGTCAAGATGACACGCGCAGTGTCTTAGAGCGTGTGATGTAACTACTGGAGCTGTCATATAATCTGCGGGAAGTTACGTCGACGACGGAAGTAGAATGATTTACAGGCCGAACAATCGAAGTGATGCGACACGCGATGGTTAACAGCTAGCGTCGTTATCGTATCGTTATATTGCAGCCTGAGCAACAGTACTCATCGGTCCACGAAGATGGTATGGGTACCGGAGATGCCCAGGAGCTGCTTCTTCCTGCTCTTGCAGATCATCATATGGGTAAAGAGACCGGGGGGTTCACACGGGGTGTCGTTGTTCTTTGGGTCGTCCAAACATACAGCCCAGCAACGACACAGAGAGGCTTATTGCGATTGGTGGATCCCAGAAGCAACGACCCACCCAAAGGACAGCGAAGCTCGCTCGTGTGAACATAACACGTCATATTTTCTCATCTTGCAGGGTGCTGTACCTGTGATGTGTGGCGGTACGTATGTAGTTTCACAGTGATTCATACAATCTTCAAAACCTGAACTGGAAAATACAGAATCGCTCCGAAAGTCATGAAACGTCCGCATAATCATTACACTTGTACACAGATAATGTAAATTTAACCGTGATTGTAAATAATGATCAAACAGTATGTAAGATAATTATGTCATATATAAGTCAAACCTCATGAGCCTCTGAGATAAAAATGGCAAATACATTAATCCTCGTGGACAGTTCTTGGCAGAGTAACACCTTATATTCCTAGATAACATAATAATTAATATCACTTAAGTGTTTTTAAATAATGTGGTTTATATAACAATCAACGAGCCTGCAGATGAATACGAGGATTTCCCAGGGTGGCCGAAAGAATGCGTGGACCGTCACTTCCACGAGGTGGCCAGGGTGAGTTCAGCGGCGTTCTCATGCGTTTTCTACGCCCTTGCCGCGTCCATGCGCGCGCATGCTGTATATTATTCCGGCTCGGTCTTCCTCATTGCCTCAGGGTTGCAAGATGGTGACTGAGGGTGCGATACGAGCCCTGGAGACGTGTTGCCAGAAGGAGGGACTGACCATGCCCTGCATAGTGGGCGCCATGTGCAGGAAGGATGACGTCACCGCATGCTTCGGACGCGCAGGCGCACAGCAGGAAGACGAAAAGTTCATGAAGGAAGCCGTGGATCGAGTAATAACTATATTGCCATTCGGTCAAACAGGTCAAATTTGCGAAGGCTCCATAATAATGTCAAGCACCGAGGCTGGTCCACGCTATACCTAATATTAGTATAGCCAGCTAATACATTGGATAACAAGTTTCTGTGCCAAAGGAACTGCTTAAAATCAGCAGCGTAGATCCAAAAATTGCAATCTGACACACTAATTCAATTGCATGCACGAAGAGGGGCAGACGCGATCGAGACGTGGTCACAGTGATCTGAGTGATGTGAGGCGCAATTCTGGGCTACGCTTTAGGGAGACCCCGTACTTTTACCTATACTTTCCTATAGGCGTGTATCCGCTGAAGGATAGGCGTATATCCGCCGGGAAGGAAGGTTAGGTCACGGGTTATGCTGGTGCAGCGTGCCCCTACCGCTGCCGCATGCGGTCTACCACTACGAAAGCCCTTCCCAATTTTGTCATGCAGTGAGTCCAATTGATGTCAAATCATTAATTAAGACCGCGTCTCGATCGCGTCTGCCCTTGTAAACAGGTATCACATAAATTTGCGCGTAATTTTTAATTTTTATTAATTAACTCATCTGCTGCTATCTATTCCCCACCCACCACCAGTGCCTGGTTCTGTGCATGTGGAAAGAAATGAACATGGTGAGTCGAGAGTGTCGCATTTCCACTCGAATTTTTGGTCATCCTATATTGTTGGGCCATGATTAATATTTTTTTTTTTAAATAATAGATGGACCAGGGAGGAGACTTCCAAATTTCGTCGATCAAATCCGACCTGGAGACGCGGTTCTTTGCTGGCGGAATGGACATGTCGGTCTGGAACAACGTGCAGGAATGTCTCAAGAAGAAGCCTGAACCGGATGGTGAGAGTTCAGTTATTATATGGACGCGTTATTCGTCGCCACACGCGGTCGAGATGACGCGCAGGCACTATACGGCCGTGTCAAGCGCGTCTATACTTATTCTCGATATTAAAGTAAAACGACATGTACACCATGTGCTTCGAAAGTTAGCTCACTCCTAATCATGCGGGGTCTGATGTCTTCAGGTAGAGAAGCGAGTTGCCAGAAGGCCGAAATTGCTCTGATCTGTGTCAGTGAAGCAATGGCAGAGGTACGGTAATTATATTCTGCACTTGCGCATATATCTTATTAGTCAGATTCGGGGCGTGCATTGCAACTGTGCCTAATTATAATGTTGTTACATAATCACAGAGAAGCCTTCAGTGCATCCAGGAAGCCTGCAGAGCCCTTCTGAACAACCTGCCTTTCACGTTCCCCGATGGAATGACACTCGGGACATTACCAGACTTACCAGTAACCGCACCTACCTTACCAGTAACTGTACCGGACCTTCCAGTAACCATACCGGACGTTCCAGTAACTGTACCGGATCTTCCTGTGGACGTACCAGACCTTCCAGTAACTGTACCGGACCTTCCTGTAGACGTACCAGGCCTCCCTGTAGACGTACCGGATCTTCCAGTGGACGTACCGGACCTCCCTGTAGACGTACCAGACCTCCCTGTAGACGTACCGGATCTTCCAGTGGACGTACCGGACCTCCCTGTAGACGTACCAGACCTCCCTGTAGACGTACCTGATATTCCAGTGGACGTACCAGACCTCCCTGTAGACGTACCAGAGCTTCCAGTAACTGTACCAAAGCTCCCAGTAACTGTACCCGACCTTCCAGTAACAGTACCCGACCTCCCAGTCACCGTACCCGATGAACCAGTAACTGTACCCGACCTTCCAGTAACTGTACCTGACCTCCCAGTCACTGTACCCGATGTACCAGACTTACCAGTGACTGCACCTGCAGACTTACCAGTCACCGTACCAACCGACTTACCAGTAGATGTACCAGAGGCTGTGCCAGAGGCGGTACCAGAAGCCGTGCTAGAAGCCGTACCAGAAGAGGCTGCTGTACCAGAAGCCGTGCCAGAAGAGGTTGTACCAGAAGCTGTGCCAGAAGAGGTGGTACCTGAAGCCGTGCCAGAGGAGGCTGTACCAGAAGCTGTGCCAGAAGAGGCTGTTCCAGAGGCAGTGCCAGAAGAGGCTGTTCCAGAGGCGGTGCCAGAAGAGGCTGTTCCAGAGGCGGTGCCAGAAGAGGCTGTTCCAGAAGCGGTGCCAGAAGAGGCTGTACCAGATGCAGTACCAGATGCCCCAAGTATATAGGATAACCCCAACCAACTTACTAAATAGTTTGGGCACCACCAGGCACCACTGTTAGAGATGCATTATTATTATTTTTCCCAGCTTGTGCTTAATAATAATTATGCAATGGTATGACCTGAAAATGTCTTAAAACCGCCTTCACTTGAGCCTACTTGACCAATTAAACGATTGCAAGCAGTATAGTCAGACTACCACATGAATCTTATTAACACACATTTTATAAAAGTTGCATTTTCCATGGCTTCTTCTTAGGGCAAACTGTACGTAGCTCCAGTGACTGCCTCAGGGTATCTCGCGAACCTAATGGAAAAATTCCTCGACATTTCCAGGTTTCCCAGCTCTCACTTGACTGAATTGATTTGTTTAGCTTGTATGGTGCAGTGTGTAATGACGCGTGTGGAGAAATCACTGAAAAATGCAAGCAGTGCGGTGAAAAATATGCATAATTGTGTCGACAGTAAAAAGAGGTGTATTGTGATTCACAGAGGACGCTGTTATGCAATAATGGGTCAACCCACAAAAATGTCGAAATTGAGTTAAGCCCAGGAACATACACCCAAAGGTTAGCAAAGCTTCATTAAGTGAAAGTCAAGGTGGCGAAATCTGCCACAATTTGACTGGAAAGTTAATTCACAACTGGAGATGAGCATGGACGGTGTTATGAAATAATTTGTCAACCCACAAAAATGTCAAAATTGAGCTAAGCCCAGGAACATATACCTATAAAGGATTCTACTTCATTCAGTTGATTAGAGGCGCTGCACAAGATTATCACAAATGCAAGACCGTACTTGCATAATACATTAGTTTTTTGTAGAAACCACATTAGAAAAAAATATATCACCATAGAATTCATTACATTTCATTGGGCAAAGTCCCAATAGATACATCTATAGTGGTTAGCAATTTTTCCCTCCAAGTCACTTAATGTAACCGCTCCCAGTCACTGTACCCGATCAGGTCATCAGAAGGCAGTGGCGCTAAACGGGTGTGCCACCTTGATGAGGAGCCATGACATATCTTGGCCAAAAAATATGGAGCCAGGCGCGAAACTGAGCAAAAAATAATTATGTGCTATTCGGTGTTATATTACTTTTGAATGCTTCCAAATGATATACAGCAGGGTGACTCGAAAGTCAGGGTACATGAGTAATACTGCTGGATTGTATTGTTGGTTTCCAGTTGTGCCAACTAGCAGTTTGTTGACAGTCAGAAAAGGATGAGTTGGCACAGTTGGCCGTTTTAGAGTTTCCGCAACTGGAAACCAACAATACTGCAAATTACTATACCTATGAATCCTGACTTTCGAGTCAAGCTGTACCTCCAGCTTATTGGGAAACTTCAGCTAAATGAGCAGAATTTCCTCCGTGTTGATACGTATAATATTATGCTGCGTATCTCATACTCAGATGACTAGTGCTGCCTCCCCCAACTTGCTGTTCCCTCGTTTATTCCCTCTCCTCCTGAGCCTCCAGGTTTGATTGTCTTGGGCTACTGTCCACCTACACAAAAAGTGGCATGACATTATGGTTTGTAATGAAAGCATGTAATGCCAGGCTCTGACCTGCCCCATCCCTCCTCCTTGATGATGGCCTGCCAAGATGAACTCGTCTGGTGGTTCAGCTGGGCAGTGAGTTCCTCATCTGGCAGTGGCCCCTCCAAATCCTCCTCTCCTTCCCTCATCCTCCGCCTTGACCTTGTCCCTCCTAGGGCCGTTCAGAAGACTGTGTCCATCAGGCAGTGCACTCTCATCTGAAACGTGCCTTCCTGGCCCCAGTGACAGCTCAGACCCCGACCCCCACCTTCCATATCCACCCCCTCCCTTTTGTTTGCCCTGATCTGGTCCAACACGACAACTCCCCAAACTCACTTGACACTGTTGGAAATTGAAGAAGAGAACTGACACCGCGGAATGTTGCAAATCGGGTTCGGAACGAATCTCTCCCTCTCCAGTGGCTCATTTAAGCCGGTTGCACGACGTAGCATACCAGTTCAAACACCCAATAATATTTGCACATCAAGATACGATATCCTCTGCCACTAGATTTGATCTTATTTCTAGGTAGTAGATAATATACAGTGTGCTGACTGGAGGCCAAGGGGACCAGCGCAGAATTCGATTATTCTGTTCCGTCATTAGAATTTTGCGATCTTGTTCAAATAATATTAGTATTTACACCAAAGTACAAAAGAGGCTGGCCGTTAATGTTTCTGAGAAAACTCCAGAAGTGAGTACAAGCTGCTGGTACAGCATACCCGTTTTAAGGATTACATCCAAGCGATCAAATTAAGGAAAACCTGGAAATGCATGAAAATGAAATTACCACCAGCCCGTCCAAAGTGATCAACAATAATAATGGCCTCCGCCACCACATGCTGCAGGCCTAGGAACAAGCGAGCAAAGCAAGTGGCTTTCTAGGTCTTCGCTCTAGGAAAATGCGAGCAAATAAGCTAAGGTTTTTCTGGCGATGTCAAAAAATTACATAAAATTGGCACTTTGAACACAATCAGTAGTACCAGGTAAGTGCTCTTCTTCGCTTGTGTCTAGCCTCAGGCGTTTGCATGACTTGACATGCTGATCAGACATTGCAAAGCAGCATTACGGCATTATTACTGCAGCAAGTTCATTTTGGTCATTAGGAAAAATTACCTTCTCTGTCGAAAGACAATGTCTTTCTTCAGGGCCTAAAGGTTGTTAGATGTTAATGCATCTGGGCTCTACCAGTTGGGCACCTAAGAAGTCATTTGAGAGAGGCTGTAAGCTCGCAATGTATGAGTACACAACTGCCGATTCCGATTTTATCGATATGAAATAACTTTATTGCCACACGACTAATATATGTGAAGTAATAATAAGGAAACAAAGACATTTCATAATTCCGCCACATGTTCCCAGGAAAACATGTAAGCTTGGACGTACATAAACTAACTTACACGTACAAAAAGTTTCAGTCTTAGTAGATGCCCTTGATAAAATATGACGAATGTCATGTTTAACAAAATTTGCACAAAGTTTGCAACTATGGAATGTTGGGTGCTGGAAAAGCCTCTTTGCTAGGTAGTCTTCCAGCTAACCATTGCAGCCACTGTCTCTATGGGGGGTGTTCTCTACATGGAAGAGAGTTGTTGATAAGTCACTACGAGGCAAACATTCGAGGCCACCATTGCCAGTGCAGGTGGACCCAACCTTATGCCAAGTTCGAGTTCGGACCAGTGTTGACTACTCTACTCCATCGACAATTCTTCCCTGTTCCAGCCTCCTGATCAGAGAAGACTCTGTATTGTTGCTGCTTCATCAGAATGTGATCAATGCAGTGCCTTCATGTGGCTCTGGAGGTGGTGCTTCATGAGAAAGTCCTTCTTGCACACGGTGCACACAAAGGGCCTCTCCCCAATGTGGAAGCGCATGTGCTGCTCCACGTGGTGCTTCATAGTAAAGCCCTTTCCACACACGAGACAGGAAAAGGGCTTCTCCCCAGTGTGAGTGCGCATGTGAACTGTTAGTTTGGATTTCGATACAAATTTTGTGGGACACAAGTCGCACTGGATTGTCTTACCTCCACCCTCCGTGTGGACTCTTTTATTGTGTGTATATAAGCCTGAACAGGTGGCATATGTCTTCTCACATAATTTGCAGGCATAGGGACGTTCTGAAGTGTGGCTTCGCTCGTGTGCTGCTAATTGGTTCGAATAATGGAACTGCTTCCCGCAAGTGGCACATTGGTTTGGCTTGTTCTGCCGCCTCTGATGTTTCTTCACGTGATACTTCAAGGCAATTATATTTGTAAATTTTTCGGGACACGAGGGGCACTGGCACTGCTTGGCTGGTTGCTTATTGTGCATGTATATTTTGTGAGTATGTAATCCACTTCGAGTTATATATGTCTTGTCACACAAGTTGCAGGCAAAGGCACGGTCTCCACTGTGCATCCGCTTGTGGGTCTTTAATTCACAACGCCATTGATATCTCTTGTCACAAATGTCACATTTGTATGGCAAATCCCGCTTGTGAATGCGCAGCCTGTGATATGTGAGGTACCTTTCACTGCGGTAATATCTGCGACACAGGTGACACTGATATTTCCTTCCTGCTCCCTTCCCGTGGATTTGATAATTGTGGCGCTCCAGGCTACGTAGCGATGCATACTCCCTGTCACATATGGTGCAGGTCAACTGAAGGGGTTTCTTGTTGCCCTTCTTTGGCCGGGTAATATTGATGGGATCATGGTCCCTCATCCCAGTGCATTCTTGTGGCCTCTCTGCTGTATAGGTTGCAGTGCCATTAGCTTCTTTCCCTGTCAGTCCCGACCGTGAATCAGAGGTGGTTCTGCAACGGGAACCCAACCCACTGCCTGATAACTCCATGCTTCCATCCCCGTCTTCTGATGCTGGACTTGTCGCTTGACCTGAATTGACCTCGGCCAAGCAAGGCTGGAAAAGAAAACAACCACAGTGGGTCAATGTTATAATCAAATCCCGTAATCTGTAGTCTCGCACAAAATGTCAATCGAATTTGGAATGTGCTGTTCTCTATTAATTTGGTGCTTGCTCCAACAACAAACAAACAAACAACAGTAGCCTATCTCGCAACTCATGTTGCCAAATGGTGACAACCACCAAAATGGGACACCCTCGTGGGACGTTCTCCAAAATGCTCCAAATAAATTTTTTTTCCGTCTTAAGTACAGAAGGGAAGGGAGGCCGGGCCACAACAAGGTAGACATATGCATATAGGACCAAACTGTTTTTCTCTGGCTCTGGCTCTTTAGGCAACTTCATTTCACATTTCCCTACTGCTGAGATCCAGTTAGGTTTACATGCCAACTTCTCTGATTTGACAGATACATTTAGGTGCACAATTTGGCCAAAGTACTACACAAATTAAAATATAAAAAATAATGTTGGCAGCTATATTCATTCATGTGTTGTGTTGCCCAACTCTACACATCCAGCTTGCTTCAAAGGTTTTGATAAGTGGAAGTGGGATCCAACAGGCCTGACAAGATATGTGCCCATCACCAGTCTGTGTCCGATGTGACACTGTCAAGCCAATGCTTTCAGGAAAAAAAATCAACTAAACTACTTCACCCAAAGAGTAATTCAATTTGGTCGACCAGAAAGTAACTTGCATTCTGTTCTTATTAGAGAAACAACGATGCCTTCCATCCAGGATTTTTATTACAGTACTAGGTATACACCTGAATGCCTGAGCATTAAAAAATTTTTATCAACATAGTTTCCAACCATATTGCAGCATCTGTCATCGAGCCACACAAGATCTTGTATCCCTCTGCAGGGATTACTGGCATTTACTCGTATATGCAAGTAATCCCTGGCCTCTGTCATAAGAGTTTGCCATTTCCACGTCCCCCGGAATAAAACATTGGGCTGCGATTCATTCATAGCAATGGTCAGACCCCTGCCTTGCAAGCCATTTTTCTCATGTGCATGGAGAGGTGGTAATCGCTCAGTGCTATTTTCATGCCATGTTCATTTTTGGAATAAAGTTCTGATTCATGTTATTCTTGTCGGGTGATCGTCTGTACATGTTTGATATGCACAGGAGAGTACTGAATACTTGACCAGAGGTGCAATATTCAAATGCAACAAGATATGGTCAGAAAAACAACACTTTCATTATCATCATGCTGTTGTTGCAACATACATCACTGGAGAGACCTGCGTCAGGCCTGGAAACTTTGTTGCAGTATGATTGCTGTTTGCAAAAACATTGGCATAAAAAGCTGTCCTTTAATATTTGACCTATTTTCTCTCCAATATCATTATTATTTTAATCAGCATCGAAATGTACTGCACTTCAAGAGGAAAGTGCATGCCTGATGTCATGACACAAATTTTCCGGTCTCTCAGAGAGTCTGCAAGTAAGGTGGATAGCTTGGATATGCAGGGTGGTCGGTAAATGGTGCACAAGCGGCAAGTAGCGAGATTCCTTCTTAAAAACCAGTACAAGGAAGTGAAGGTTCTATTGCTCTACGATGCCTGGTTAGAGCTCACGAGGCCTCCCATGTTTGCGCCCAATCATGACGTCACATCCGCCAGCGAAAATAAAACACTGCCGTATCGCTACTGGATGCGGTGCTTTGCCATGTTGACATCCCTTACATTTTTCCACTCAACTATTGAACCATATCAACTCGCGGAGATGACCAACGTCCCTGCAAGTTTATATGGTTCCATTCATACACTAATTTTAAAATAAGAACTCTTTCTGATCCACAGATACTCCACTGGCAAGTCAGTTTACATCCACAGAGACAATTTCAAACTATGTTCAAGTTTTAAAAGACTGCATAGGCATACCTCTGAAAATTCGACCTGTTCCTATAAGTGCGTATCTATCACACAGGTATGTAACTTGTCGAAATTGTCCATATTGGGCTCAAACCACTAAAAATGGCATGTGGACCTCCAACAACATAAATATGCTGAGTTTCACGAAGATCGAACGAGTTTCAGATTTTTGTCCATGAAAGCAGGGTAGGGGTACCACTGTGCGGCAGTGTGTCATTCCTGTTGTCAGTTCCACCATATCACCTCGATTTTTTTTAAAAGTGCAGGTGGACCAAACCTCACGCCGAGTTCGGAGCAGTGCTGACTACTCCATCAATAAATTCTTCCCCATTCCAACCTCCTGATCAGAGAAGACTCTGTATTGTTGCTGCTTCATCAGAAGGTGATCAATGCAGTGCCTTCATGTGGCTCTGGAGGTGGTGCTTCATGAGAAAGTCCTTCTTGCACACGGTGCACACAAAGGGCCTCTCCCCAATGTGGAAGCGCATGTGCTGCTCCACGTGGTGCTTCTGAGTAAAGCCCTTTCCACACACGAGACAGGAAAAGGGCTTCTCCCCAGTGTGAGTGCGCATGTGAATTGTTAGGTGGGTTTTCACTGCAAATTTTTTGGGACACAAGTTGCACTGGATTGTCTTACCTCCACCCTCCGTGTGGACTCTTTTATTGTGCATATATAAGCCTGCACGGGTGGCATACGTCTTGTCACATAATTTGCAGGCATAGGGACGTTCTGAAGTGTGGCTTCGCTCGTGTGCTGCTAATTGGTTCAAAGAATGGAACTGCTTCCCGCAAGTGGCACATTGGTTTGGCTTGTTCTGCCTCTGATGTTTCTTCTTGTGATACATCAAGGCAACTCTATTTGCAAATTTTTCGGGACACGAGGGGCACTGGCACTGTTTCGCTGGTTGCTTATTGTGCATGTATATTTTGTGAGTATGTAATCCACTTCGAGTTATATATGTCTTGTCACACAAGTTGCAGGCAAAGGCACGGTCTCCACTGTGCGTCCGCTTGTGGGCCATTAATTCACTACGCCATTGATATCTCTTCTCACAAGTGTCACATTTGTATGGCAAATCCCGTGTGTGAATGCGCAGCCTGTGATATGTGAGGTACTTTTCACTGCGGTAATATCTGCGACACAGGTGACACTGATATTTCTTTCCTGCTCCTTTCCCGTGGATTTGATAATTGTGGCGCTCCAGGTTACGTAGCGATGCATACTTCCTGTCACATATGGTGCAGGTAAACTGAAGGGGTTTCTTGTGGGGCTTCTTTGGGTGGGTAATATTGATGGGATCACGGTCCCTCTTCCCACAAGTGGAGCATTCACACTGCCCCTTTCCAGTGCTTTCTTGTGGCCTCACTGCTGTATGGGTTGCAGTGCCATTAGCTTCTTTTCCTGTCAGTCCTGATCGTGAATCAGAGGTCGTTCTGGAAGGGGAACTCAACCCACTGCCTGATAACTCCATGCTTCCATCCCCGTCTTCTGATGCTGGACTTGTGGCAGGTCCTGAATTGACCTTGGTCAAATAAGTCTGAAAGAGACCACCACCACAATTGGTCAATGAGGTCAACGTTATAGTCAAATCCTGCAACCCCTATCCTTGCACAAAATGTCAATCCAATATGGCATGTGCTGTTCCCTACATGATGTATTCGGTGGTTCATTCAACAATAAACAAACAAATTCAGTGTCTATGGGTAATAACTGGTTCTAAGCGGGGAGGCGTGGTGGCCGAGTTGGCAGCGTCTCGGCTTACTGAGTGAAAGGTCCCGGGTTCGATCCCCGCCTGGGCGTTCCCCTTCGCCTGCCTCAGGACCGGGTCTCTGACCCACGCCTTGGAGGCCTCCGGCAACCTAACCTCCTGGAACACTGCACATTCCGACATTGCACATGAACCCGTGTCTCCTCCCCTAAAAATCCCCATCCTTACCCCCCATGTCCTTTCTTCCCCGAGTTTGCAGAAAAACATGAAAAATTGAATGGAAAATATGGCAGCAAGTTGAAACTAAGGAGGTTCATTGCGGACGCCCTGTATTGTTCAAGAAATATCTTTCGCTAATATTTCATGTTAATTTGGATATGTTTGCGGGAAGTTGCTAAGCATGATCAGAAGCAGCCCCCAGACAGTCATACTACTTTCTGCTGTTATCACCTGCTGACGCGTTTTGCAGAAGATGCTCACTTGAGAGCGCCATGAGACATTTCAGCCTCCGTTTAACTGGCGACCCTACCGGACTAACGCTGAACTTTATAGGCACAAATGGGAAGCGCTACATGCGGGCCCAAAATGGCCGCCGGCGCCCATGTTGGGTCCACCAATGTAGCGCTTCCCTTTTTTTAGTTTTGTACCTATAAAGTTCAGCCTAGTCCGGTAGGGTCGCCACTTGACCGGAGACTGAAATGTCTCATGGCGCTCTCAAGTGAGCAACTTCTGCAAAACACGTCGGCCGGGGGGTGGGTGGGAGTGACCAGACCTGATATTCTATGGCCGTGATCACAAGTTTGGAAATCAACTTCTCGCCATGATTTCCCCTACATATTCCAGCTGCCATCTCGGAAAAATGGCAGCAAAAACAGGTAATCTTACTTCATGTTTTAAGCAGATAAGATTATCAAAAGACAACTCAAACAAATGTTAAAGAGAGTGAGGTTAAGAATAAATACGTACTTGTCAATCTTTTGATAACTGCAACTGTTTAGTTGAAAATCGCGATTAAGATTTTTACTACCACAGGAAATTTCGAGTTGAGCATAAGATATATACGAGGAGTGATCAAAAAGTAAGGTCTCCAAGGCTGTAACCTTTATTCTGTATGAACACAAATGACGAAACTTACAGGGTACATGAGGACAATGGACATCTACTTTACTACATAGTTTCCACACCGAAGAACGCACTTGTCCCATCGCCAGACCAGTTTCTCAATCCCTTCCCAATAGAAAGGGGTGCCCTGTTGACAGCATCAGCCACGCAGCCTTCTTCACCTCATCGTCGCTTCGGAAATGCTGACCTGCCATGTCTGCTTTCAGGGCTCTGAATAAGTGATAGTCTGTGAGGGCTAGGTCGGGACTATAGGGTGTGTGAGGAAGAACTTCCCAGTCCTTTCCATTCAGCAAAGCCATGGTGTCCCTCGATGTGTCCGGACGGGCGTTGTTGTGGAGAAGGATGACCCCAGCAGTGAGCAATCCTGGAAGTTGCGACTATCAATTCGGAGCGCAGTGACCCTGGCGAAGTTGCAGAAGGCCATCAGGTGGAAACGACCAGGATTGCTCACTGCTGGGGTCATCCTTCTCCACGACAACACCCGTCCGCACACATTGAGGGACACCATGGCTTTGCTGAATGGATATGACTGGGAAGTTCTTCCTCACACACCCTATAGTCCCGACCTAGCCCTCACAGACTATCACTTATTCTGAGCCCTGACAGCAGACATGGCAGGTCAGCATTTCCGAAGCGACGATGAGATGAAGAAGGCTGCGTGACTGATGCTGTCAACAGGGCACCCCTTTCTATTGGGAAGGGATTGCGAAACTGGTCTGGCGATGGGACAAGTGCGTTCTTCGGTGTGGAAACTATGTAGAAAAGTAGATGTCCATTGTCCTCATGTACCCTGTAAGTTTCGTCATTTGTGTTCATACAGAATAAAGGTTACAGCCTTGGAGACCTTACTTTTTGATCACTCCTCGTATTTTCAAATTGTAGCACAGCGAGTCTCTTTCTCTACAGGGTGAATCTGAACTCAGTGCCCCGACGTATATGACTGTCTTCCTAGCCACCAGAGGATCGATTTAAGTATAGGAGTCATTATGTCTGGGCAGCCTCATTACTGAGATACACTCTTTAGCGATTTTTGCCTAATCGCTCCTTCTGCCTTTTAAATAGAATTTTCTGGTGTAACTAGCCAAAGAGGCCTTACCACCTGTGGGCAACAAACCAACAAAGTCCCGCCCCCAGACCTTCCAGAGCCTTCTGACTGGGGGAGGGTTCGATGGGTGGCCTAACCGACAGGATATTTTGTACTACATGTTTGCGGCCAATTATCTCCGTAATGAGGCTGCCCAGACATAATGACTCCTATACTTAAATCGATCCT
Source organism: Catajapyx aquilonaris (assembly GCA_000934665.2). Lineage (NCBI taxonomy): Eukaryota > Metazoa > Arthropoda > Diplura > Dicellurata > Japygidae > Catajapyx > Catajapyx aquilonaris. The sequence goes on along the minus strand of KZ538795.1, from coordinate 2,194 downwards.
CTGGTGGCTAGGAAGGCAGTCATATACGTCGGGGCACTGAGTTCAGATTCACCCTGTATACATGGTATCCATATCTACAGTATATCTATTAATTAATAAACTTAATGTTAACTGCCATTACACCGCATACAAGAAGCCACATTCCAATATTAGCAAGGAAGGCCCTTAGGACAATTCATCAGCCCTGCCTCCCATTTCATCAACATGTCCCTTAGACTCGAAGTCCAGATGTGTTACAAAGTTGTTTTGGCGTCCCGTAATTGAAAACCACAAGTAGGGAAAATACGAGAAAGGGGACAGATTGAAGCAGAAGAGGGAGACGGCCATCACCACAACGCTACTGACTGCAGTGGTATTAATCGGGAAAACAGGTATAGTAAATCGGCTTTAAAATAATTTTCAGCCCGTGTGGAGGCCACTCATGGCCTCCTGCAGACTGAGATTTGAGAACCAACACCTGAAACAGCCTTGATCAGCACCAGTCCTCAAATAAGTACGAACCTCATCCTCAGATGACTCGCTCTCAAGGTCAGAAATCGCTATGTCTTCACTGCTGTCTCCACTGTCAGAGTCGCTGCCCCTTCCAGAGTGACTTTCCCTCATTTCCGACATCTTCTGTCGAGCCTTCAGTTTGGATTGCCTTGTTCCACGCTGCACTTCCACCTGAGCAAAAACGTACACCATTATTATTTTCCTCTTTGCGTAAATAAAGTACTACGCCCACAAACTGTGGTATCTTTACAATGGCCACAGGAAAATTCTGACCGGATCAGTCACGCCATGTGCTGCCCCCCGGTAACTCCCACACAATCGGTTACTCCCTCCCCACTTTCCTTGACCAACACAGATTTTGTACCCAGCACTAGGCGGAGTCTGAAGATGACCGACACAGCATGGTTTATCATGCAGCTGCTGTACCTTATGCGCGCCATTCCCATGTTTCGTGGCAGCTTCTGGTGTCCCAGGATTCATTCCAGCACCCTCGTTGTCCTGGATCTCCACCTGTAGATGAGAAGGTCACAAGAGTTGATTAGAGGTGCTGCAGAAGATGATCACAAATGCAAGACCATTTGTGTACTTGCATAATACATTTGTAGAAAACCACAATTCAAAATAATATTGTCATAGTCTTCATCCCTCCATACATTTCGTTGTGCAAGGTTTCAACAGAGATTTCTGCAGTGCTTAGTAATTGCTTAGTTGCTTAATATCTTGAAGCTACATCATGGAGCAATCAAAAATATTTTCAGTGTTCATTACAATGATGAATGGGCTCATGCCTACAGGGTCCTGCATATCATGATCCTGAATGCACATGCTCTGCATAATGCAGCTGTTTTACAGGAATTATTACACCATATTAAGTAACTTGTAGCAGCTGAAAGTCATGGCTGCCCTTCATTGTCTGAGAGAGCGAGGCCCAAATATGGCTTCCAAAGGAGACACAACTGAAGGACCATCAACACAAATGCAATGAGAACCCACTGAAACTCTACCCACATGAAAGTCTCCGAGGATTGAACTTGGAAGGCTGAGATGCTAACCACTCCGTCTCTGAAGCACATGTGGTTGCTGCTGTATACCCTGGGGGGGAGAAGGAGGAACCATCCAGAGGGCACCACCGAGGGGGGCCTCAGAGAGTGTGTACAGGCCTCGGCCTCAGTCTGGTGCCACCCGTTAATGGGTGCAGATGTAGATCGTAATACAGTGTTAGCGCTAGACACCAGTCTTGTGATTCCAACCCCTTCCCCGGTTCGTGGCCATTACACTGGCGACGAGGCGGTTACTGGACCCCGAGCGGGCAGACCTTCACACTTTATTGGCGGCCACGGAACATGGGAGCGGCACGGTACCCTGGGGGAGTGGCGGGTCCGGACTGAAGAGAGGGGACCAACGCGGAAACGGAGGCGATACCAGCGTGGCGGCGGCCAGGCCGAGTACGGGGCCGACGCCGGACACGGGGGCGAGACCAGCGTGGCGAGAGCCAGGCCTAGGTACGGCAAGTCCTATCCGCTCCTACTACCTGTGAACCCCCTCCTAACACCATCACAATAGTTCTGCCACGCCTACTACCTGTGGACCCCACCACTGCTCCTCCCATAGACGTATTATATCCATAGACGGGAAATGAGGATACCATCGCACGTTCCTTTAGAAGCCATCTTGGTATTGGATAGATAGTATCGCTCCTTGA
>KZ538794.1:0-38003 GCA_000934665.2 Catajapyx aquilonaris | reverse complement strand
CCCCCCCCCCCCCCCACCTCACCTGCAAAACCCCCAGGGATTTTTTTTCTCCTTCTCAACCCCGTGACAAATTTTCAAACCGCAAGGCATGCCCTCCTTCGCACTTTGTTTCTTTCATTCTTCATCCCACTCGATCCTGTCCCACAAAAAGGCAAAAACTGGTTTTTTTAGCCATAATTAACTCGCCTCGGAATTTTGTAAATAATTGTCTAAAAACATGCTGGAATATTTGTATTAAAAATGCTTAATAGTTTGAAGATAATGTAGGCTACTTTTCAAAAATAAATAAATTGCATGTTAACCCACACAGAGAAAAATTTCCGAGTCAAATGACTAGGTTTCCCTAGTCAAGTGACTGAACTGGAAAACTAGCCTTTACTATAGTCAGCCCACTAGCCTGGCCTAGTTGGCTGACTAGCCCTAGGGCCTGGCTAGTTCTCGAGACTCGTCAGCTGACCAGCGGCACTATAGTCTCTCGACTAGCGCACCAGTACATTGACTAGCGCAATAGTCATCTGACTCAGGAGGGTAGGCAATAGACTAACCATCCTAGTCATTCGACTGGGCATCCCCATCCATTTTTCTGTGTACCTATGACAATTTTTGGGGGCATAAGTGTTCCCACCTTCACGTGCACCACGGGCGGGAACCCAGACCGGGTTAACCTCTGAGTTACATAGCCTTTCAAAAAAATATTTTCATGTTAACAAACCTACCGAATACTATTTTCTTGGCATAGATCCCAGCCTAGAATAATTCAAAGCCCGGCAGCTCCTTGTACAAATGTACTTCCCGTAACATTTGTCATGGCCAGTGTGATACGTGTCAGATTCGAAGTCAATGGCGCAGAGACCATTGTGTCTGACAGAGAAAAACGGATCCAGCTGTCTTCATATTGAGCCAGAGAAAAGATCCGGAGTCTCCCATAACTCATAGAGTGAAAGCAGTGTTTCCAGGTGGGGGCGGGCACTAATGCCTCTCTATCACGAGGGCACGCCCTCGGGTGTGAACTAGAGGTGTGGGGGAGGATGAAAAGTAGCCGAAACTAAGCCAAATGGGACCACGGCATGCAATGACCCGTATTGAGCTACAACGCCAATTCTACTGCCCATCCCCTGTTTAAATTGGGCGTTCCAGACGCATTCAGACGCATCTGGAAAATTCCTTTTAAAAAAAAAATTGTAGGTAGCAGCCAATCAAACTGGATGCACTCATCATTAGTAGCAATCATCCCATCAGGTGATTTGGTTGGGGGTCTGAGAAATTATTGTGATCGAAGCCTGGGATTGGCCACCCCCAATCATAAAAGGGCAGGCCCGCGGAAGCAGCTTTCAAATCAAGCCGGGCCAGAAGCACCAGCGAGCTTTTTTTTTTCAGGCAGCGGGATTTCTTTTTTCGGTGGGGCTGCCAGCACAAGCTGGAATTACTGTGTCAAGACCAGAGTGGATGCCCTTATTTATGGCGCCTCCCTACTCCAAACTCACTACTGCGGATCCTCTATCCTATACCGACACCTGTCTCAGCACAACTCAAAATTTGTGGTTTCTGCAGAAAAGTGAGAAAACTAAATCAGCGGGGGAGAACTCAAAGTCAGCTTCTACTATTAACATGTCGGAATTACATAGTATTTGAAAAAACAACAACAACAACTTGAACTTGTGCAAAATCCCTCTTCCAGCAGGCCTGTTATTAATTAGTTGTTCAATTTTATAAATTGTGCATCTTTGATGTACTATATTGCTCAAAAACAGTTGTAATAGTGTATTTGCACTAACTTTGGTTTTTTTGGAAATAGTATAGGGCACGCGGGCTAAATTTTGACATTACTCCCAGTACACATCGGGAGGAATAGTCGCCATCACAGTAGGGTATTAATAATATAGATTTTCTCATGAAATACTGTAATGTTCAACGCATTTGTTTGTTTTGCCTTAGTTAAATAGTAAATACAGTATAGTGCAGTAGAGTGTGTGTAAAAAAATACTTCAGTATTTCTTAGAAAACCATAATATTGTACGTTATTTTATGTTTTTATAATTATGTTTCTTGTTGTGTTTTATTACAGTTTTTTAACTCCTCGGATTATCCGACCTTTTCGGTTATCCGACGATCCCCCAGTCCCGTGGGTGACGGATAATCGGGGTTCCACTGTACTTCCTTATTGCTGTACTAAAAATCAGCCGGGCCCTGCATTTCCAAGTATAGCATATTTTGAGAAGGGCACGGCTCTGACAGATGGTTTGTGTACGTCACAAAGAGTCTAAAATCAGTTTCAGCATGTACTTTGGGGTCGTCCACAAAAAAAACACTTCTTATACACTTTTTAACTATTTTCCGAACATTTCTGGCCCCCTCTTGGTGTATGCATTTCATGTAGGCCTACTCGCTCTTAATTACATTTAAAAATACAACCATCCTTTCTATTCCCCCCGATTCTCCCTTCTTTCGACAATGTCTATTTGTTATGTTTAAACATTTGTATTTATTTCTACTACGTGCCAAAATAAATTGAGAGTATTTGTTGCCTGTAAGCCCAAACTACTACACTATTGTAGTACAGGGTAAGTACTGTACGTGTGTTATTCTTATTCTACTAAAACTAAAAATTGATGCTCGACATTTGCGCCCCCTAGGTGTACAGTACAAGCCTATATACTATACCATCATGTCCCAGTCCTCCCTCTCTCTTAGCTGTCCACGTAATTTATGAACGACCTCTTTACATCGCAGTGGAAAATATAATGGTTAAGTTGCACTAGTTATGTGACATGCCCAGTTTTACTATCCACAGCAAGTCATTACACTCACCTGCCACAACTGACAAACCTAGTTGGGAGTCCTCGGCTAACCATTTCCTACAGTCAGTCACCTGACACAGCACCATAAAAGCTCTTTGTTACATCAGCAGTAGAAAAGGGTCCTACTCCAGATTGTCACCTGACAAGTCAGACTAAATATGTTACTGGACAATTTTAAACTATTAACTATTATCTATTCACTATGATGGCTGCAATGTATCATTAATGCAAGACAGCATGGTAAACGTTTATGATTTTAGTCACAAGACTTGGCATGAATGAGAATGAACACAAAATCCATTCCACACCTGAGTTAAAGCCCATTCGCATTCATTACCCCACCTGCATTTTCTCATAACCCGTTTCTGTTCGTTAAAAAAAGTGTCATAATCCATTCCCATTCTGAAATCCTACAGATAACTTTGTTGGCTGGACACCGAAACAATTAGATCTGCCGAAATAAAATTTTAATTCAACCACAGTTTTTTGTGCTTAAAGTTATTAAAACACTGCATTTAAAAAATACAACGTACTTTGTTGTAAAGTGCAGCGCTTTAAAATTTCAATCCCTTAACATCTGTAACATTAATTAACTGGACGCTAAAAATACTGCAATATCAAACATTAATTTTCGCCTTAATTCTTCACTCTAACTACTAGCTCAAGTCTTTAAAAAAATACCGGTCAGGTCCGATGCCTCGATGCGTAGTTCAACTTGAAAACCACAGAGATTTCTGGTCACGATGAACCTTAAAAAGGCTCGTAACAGTAGAATAACAGAGTAGGTAACCCCCCCCCCCCCCTTCCAAGTTTTGATATGCGACGGTGCAGGTTTGTGACTTTCCCTCCCATAAAACTGTTGGTGCAACCGCCGCTACTCCCATACTCCTTACAATGAATTGGACAGCTGGCGCTTCTTCGCGTGGATTACAACACCCATTATTTCCTCGCTTCCAAGGCATTAAAAAATGAACGTAATGCTTTCCGGATGAGCAAAAAGAGAGCCGGGAGAGGAGCATTAAAAATGAATTAATCCCGCTTCAAATTCAAGAAAGCTTCCTTCACGGGCCTGCTCCCAAATGTCTCTGGACTAGGACGTTAATCTCTCTCTCTCTCTCTCTCTTTTTTGAAAAATCATAAAAAAACGTATGGGCCTGTCCGTTTTTTGAGGGTGGTAAATTATTTACAGTGTATTTCTAGCTGACAAAATTAAACGTCTTCATGAGGGTGGGACACCATGTAATTTTCGCACCTTCAAATGACTCTCAGATTGATGGCTTTTGCTTATACACATAAGTCACGCTTATGCTGATTGGACTTTAAAATATTTTAGAAGCAGCCACCTAATATTTGTAATAATAAGCAACTTTAATTACAGTGTTGCTAGCTACGGTTGTGCTCATTTCCCGTGAAGCGTGAGGTACACTTTAATGCAAAAAAAAAAAAAAATACTTGGAAGAGTTCATGTTCACTCTGACCTTTCTTGTCATCCAAAAAAGCGAAATACAAAAAAAAAGTGCGTCCAACCCCTTGAAGGTAACCGACGTTGAAACGTGTTTCCTGTGTTATACCCTCCCACACCTTTCTTTTACAGCATCGTAACTTTTTAAAACTTTCAAACACCAGACGGTTATGGCCCAGAAATTATTACGTTCTCGTGAAGACACTGCACATATCGAAGCATTGCTGAAAAAAAATTGACCCCCAAGTTGCCCTGAGAGGACAATTAAATTTTACTTTTTTTTTTAAACACGAAGGCTTAACAGATCGACATAAATATGAACCCCCTCGTATTTAATTGCACCGTGGAAGATGAACAGGGATCAACTTGTCCATACCGATAATTTACACCCTGTAATAAGGCCTTCTGTTGGACGTGGTTGCTCAGGCTCAACTACAGTAATTTGTACCGAAGTTTGGGGTTCCTAGCCCCGTAGGCGAAACGGGTTCTGATGATTTAGTGGGCAACCTAGGTAAGAAGAAGAAGGACTAGGAGTAGCAGCATGGCAGCCATTTGCCAGTGCTCACCTATTGCCATTTTGAGGCGGCCATGTTTGTGCCAGAAGGGAAATAGCATGCTTTCCCTCCTCCTACCTCAGCATTTTTTTCCGCCATGCCCTAATCAGTGGACACGCAAATGCATTGTAAAAGGCAACTAGGGGAGTGCCTCTGGTTGGCTGGGCAGGCCTCAAAAGTCCGCCCCTTTGATCGGTAGCCACGGACAGGTAAGCAAAAGTTTTCTTCAGCGCTCATCAGGGCCTCACGTGCTGTTGCCTCGTGTGATATGATGTCATGTCATGGGCCCATGGCCTTTTTCCCTTCCTTCTACTATACACACGCCATCAAAAGAGGGGGCGGGCACAAAGGAATTACCTTTTGTATCACCTGCAGTTTGGTCGATACTTCCACGCTTATCAAAAGACCCTCCAGAATATGATCTGCCACAAAAAAAATATGGTCAGGTATACACCTAACCATTGCTACCTGGTAGTAAATAAATAAAGGAATATTTGGCGAACCCCGTCCCCACATTTGGCGAACCCCGTCCCCACATTTGGCGAATCACGTCCCCACATTTGGTGAATCAACTCACGTCCCCACATTTAGTAACAATAGCCCCGTTTTCAATTGATATAAAACTGGTCCGTTCCTCCTGCTGACTACGAAAAAATAGGTGCCCAGTCAGGCTGAGAACCTGAAACGATTGACATATCTGACATAAAAGGACGCCAGCCGGAATAGCAAGGCCGGCGTTTGATAGACGGTTCTGAGTGACGGGGAATCATCCAAAGTTCCCAAAGTTAGAAAGAAAAAAAAAAAAGGGAAGTTAAGACCTGAGGCAGGCAGGCATTTTCTTATTCCTAGGGATTCCCCCCTCATACGCCTATCTATCGAGTGTCAGCATTTTTGGCCCCACCCTGTAGCCAGCGCAAACATCATATAAGCTTATCTTGCAGAGAGTTGTTTCCAGCAGCCTAGCTATTGTAGTCTGCAAGCCTGGATGTAAAGGCTGAGGAACAATGCTGCGCAGTTCTCTGACAGTTATGGTTTTTGTTGGTGGCTTCTGATTAATGTCAGCCCAGGCTTGTTCTCACTGTTTCCTCCCTTCTCTTGCTTGCTGGAGATACGACTCGTGCCACTCGGAGCGGGATAATATTTGCTGCAATGTAGTACGTTCTAGGCCCCGAGGGTAGATATGCCTGAGCGTTTTGGCCATCTGTGGCCACTGTACAATTCAGAGGACAGTTGGTGCAGAGTTGAGACCTGACGTTTGATTTATGTGGTTGGTGTGTCAGTCTGAATGGAGGAGGCCTCATGCATGCTTGGATTAATTGGAAGTGGAATTGAGGTTTTGAGACAAGTTGTAACCGAGCTTCACTCAATGGACGCGCACGTGGTCAAACTGCTTTGTGAAATGGTTGGAGCAGATTGTGCAACTATACCTCAGGGGAAGATTTACCAAATACGGTGAAATGGCCTGTCTAAAGTGAAATGGCTCTGTTCCCTGGTCATTTTCTTGACTGAATAGGCTTTCCGTAGTTGCAGAATTGCACTAAAATTAATTGCTGGAATCAAACGCAATTTCTTAATGAGAAATACATGGGGTGGATTCGTCAAATGTCGTAAATCAAATTTTCGTCGCAACCGGATGTAAAGTAACCATTGGTTACTACCGGTTATGACGAAAATTTTACTTACGATATTTCATGAATCCACCCCCTGTACAGGTAAGACACAATTACTACATCTACAATACGTACATGTTCTGCAGGGTTTTACACCTTGTGCACTGTTACAAAAGAGTGCTTCCAGGATCATATTTCTCCACATTTTTAGTGGAATTCCTTCGTTACAATGTCATAACAGGAAATGAAATTTAAATCTATGCTACCTATTCCCGTACCACGAGAAAAATACGCACATCAAATTCTCATTTTAAAATTTAAAATTTTAAAATCACGACGTGGTGCCACGGGAAGCACTATAGTACGGTAAAAAAAAATACTTGTTATGCAATCATAAATTGTGACACATTTTTCGAGATGGCAGCTGTTCATTAAATTGAAAGTAACGAGATTAATGAGTTTAATATCGTCCACTCGTTGTATTACCCTATTTGAAAATGCGTACAACAAGTGCTGCAATATCATTAATTTTATTATGCAGTATTATCTGTTGTAGTGAACAGTGTGAAATTCTAAAAATTGAATGTCGTCTATCATTGCTTAAAAATTAAAAAATAATGATAAAATGTTTCTAGGAAGTTCTGCGTTTTTAATTGGCAAAATTGCAAAATTGCGAATTTAAAAATATTTCTGCAATGCAAAAACCGCTGGGACGAAATTGAGTTTCAATTTTCCATCTCGCATTATGATGAACAAGTTCGGAAGTCCGAGAGAAAAACGATCCTGACAGGGAACCCTTGACATTACAGCTTGTCAAGTCAAGAAGGACTGATGGGTTGGCTACTCCAGTAATTAGATGTATTATACACTTCGTTGTGTAATCATACATAATTAAGAGTCCACGTCGATGTTTCCTTATGAAAAATTATTTCGCGTAATCACGAGATCTTCCCTCCAAAGAGAAGTTGACAGTCCCTCTATAGGAAAAATGGAGAAACTAAGTTTGCTGACGACATTTTAAAAATAGACTACTTGAACAAAGTACCGGTAATTGTTTTACGTACTGGTAACACATCAGAAGCCTAGCATTGCATCAAACCAACATTCCGTAATTTTCTTCGTTTTTTATTATTGGCAGTTAAATATGGCAAGCTCAAAATTTCGCCCCACTACAGGTTTGTCCATACCAGGTCTGAGGTATAGGACAAACGTCAGCCACCACTACTCGATACAAACTAGTTGTATAGGCATAGCTGACCTATAGTGCATTGCCGATCCTAAATGTAGGCCTACATGCATTTTTCGCACTTAACACGTGCAGTGTGCAATCGCAATTCACACGACGTGATTATTGCCACATTGCCTGAAAGTAAACTTTCCATGTCATTTCACTTAGCTTATTTATTTATTCCGTGGAATGGAATGTGGTAGTCGCATAAGCTACGTGAGCTACTCCAATCCAATCGAAAGCTTCTAAATTTGTTCGCCATGTCGCCCTGCACAGCTTAATATGCGCCATCTGTGAAATCGTCACTGCACTCAACAGTTAGCAATACATGCATACCGGTAGGTTTAAAACACCTATTATTAAGTGATCATCATCCGAACATCTGTAACTAAATGAAATAACTCTCTAAATTATCCCTCAAACTGCAAGTGTTCTGACCTTGCTTATTGACAATCACATTACATGTCACTCCTTGAGCAGCTTCTTTCCAGGATGCAATAACCCATAGGCTATTTACTGGAAGAATTCTTAAAGACACACCACCATCATTTTTGCTCTAACAGCCAAAGAAGTAGAGCAACTCCTGGCATCCAGTGTCCAAATCCAAACTAACTCAGAACCAATACTTACAACAAGGGATAATAATAATAATCAATCTGAATCTCAATCAATCTCACGAGAGATGGCCTCTCAATTTTACCAGGTCCAATTTAATAAAGTGTAATTGAGTACTTTCATACAAAACTAAGTGAGTGTACCTAGTTTTCACCTACCTTTTGGCAAAACGAAGCTTCAATCTTGACCTTGCTAATACATGCATAGACCATAGAGGACCTCTTCCTGTATCACAGCTTAGTAATAGGGCCTTCCAAAGGAATTGAGGAATTGCAAGAGATGGAATGATAGACAGAGAGAGAGGTGGGTGACTATACGGTAAAACTTCTACATAAGTTGAATCTCCATGGGACCGGAAAAAAACTTCGAGTTTTAGAAGTTTCGAATTGGAGAAGTTTGCAATTTTTTAAGCACATAACTCTATAAGGAAGCCTACCTTTATATCCAGCGACAAAAGGTGTTCAAAACTTAAAATTAACTGTCATTATAACACTTACAATGTTCCTCGTTGTTTTGTTGCAAAAAAATCTCCGTTATGGACATTTGCCTACTCTTAGATTCAAGGATTCAATTGTCACAATCGAGTCAAACACTTCTTTCGGTTCGTCTGGTAGACAGAGATCAGGTAATTGAGCCTTTCTGTGCATGTGAGCTACTTTAGACCCTTCGGCCGGGAAATGAGAAAATTTTCCGTACTCGCCAACATGAACTTGGACATAAGTGGAGACAGAAAATGCATTGATATCCCATCGCAAGGCCCTGCCTGGACTTCGAGTTATAGAAATTCGAGTTATGGAAGTGTATTTCCTATCTTTCTATTTTTCTTTTACATTGTGACCAACCAAGCTTATAATTTTCTTCGACTTATAGAGAACTTAGACTTATAGAAGTTTTACTGTACTTACTCCTCACACCCCTTGGTATTACAACAAGGCACCCTCATGTCTTGAGAGTTGTAAAAGAAGATAAATTTCATCATCAGGAATTCTGAGCACTCTATTTTTATTATGACATTCATTAGGGAGGCGGAGTGGCGCAGTGGTAACACTCACACTCATGGAAAGAAAGGTCCCGGGTTCGATCCAAAGGCAGGGTTTTCTCTTTCTCATTTTGTGTGGAGATTCCTTGTCTCTGGCTTTGCCTCGGATGGATTTCCGCTAGACTTTGGGACAGAACAAAGCGACATTGCACCTGCACCTGCACATCTCCCCTCCCAGCAAACCCTCACTCGTTCGGGGTACCCAGACATTACGGAAAAGGACCATGCTTGTAGTACACCATAAAGAATGTAAAGGTACTGTGCGAGATGCCCAATATGGGTGGTGCACTAACCCAATTACAACATTCATTTTATAATTTTTACAGTAGTCTGAAAAACTGGAAAAACTGCACTTGAATGAAGATACGGTAATATAGCCTTACCCATAGCTAGTATAGCACGTATTACCATGATGCAATACGGTAATAAATTTCGCTAAATTTTTCAGACTATTTAATGCTTGTGGAGTTGTGGCACTCCAGTCGTAATGCAACAGGTCACTAATGAGCCAGACATTTTAAAAATGCAACCAGTCCCAGAGTTCCAGCTGTTCTAATAAGAATATTATCTGACCTCCCAGAAATACCTTATCAGCCAGGATGGCACCCTTTCATGGCATAAAGGGTGTAAATGGATTTGTCAGAGACAGCATCTGAAAAGTTGCCTAAATACACACACCTCAGAATTGATATTGACATTAGCTCCTTAGTGTAAATACACTTAATATCACTTATCAGGCAGTGTGAAAGTGGTGGGAGAATTTCATCAGCATATGCAGCATAAAATCCAATAGCATAAGAACGTCATCACTAATGAATTTCACCAAAAGTAATATTAGGTGCATATTTTACAGAGGGTGATGTATTTAGTCAAGACAAGTCAAAACAACCTATCTCTATGTAGACATGTCTTGACGATGTTGCGAGCAAATCTTCCCCATTGTGTATCCATATGTACCGATTCAAGAGTAACCAAGTCTTTCTTTGTGAACTCAGGCAATGCGCCCTTGACCCTGTCGATAATGAGCTCATAATTAACAAATTGACAAGTTAAGGCTGTGAGACTGACTTTTTCAGTTACACAATTCTGTAAGTTAAGATATCATTTCTTTAATAAATAAATTGACCAACACTGTAATAACGTAACAATAAGCTTCCTGATCACAATAAATAATAAATTACTATAAAATTATTCTGTACAAACACTAGTCAATTTCACACCTCTTTGAGGCAGTATATACAAATTTCAGTGTCATTTTACGTAAAGATTGCGTCAAAATTAAACAAGTTTCACCTGAAGTAAGTCCTCTGAGAAACAACAATCACAAACTTAAACAACAACAAAAAACACAAAAATCTCAACGACTTACTTAATGGGGATTGGCGCATATAAATTGCTGATCCAGGTCCCTTTATGTTGAACCAGGTCATCGCAATTAAATGAGCTTTTCTTTGCTTAATAATCCAGTGACGTTGCTCCTGCAATATAATTGCCTCCATCTAGTATACCATGATTCTTAACTTTGATTCAGTGAGTTACGTAACATCTGGTGGTGGAGAATCAGTAAGTGGTGGCCTTCTTTTAACATGGAGCTTCCATAATTTAGGCTTTTCCACCTGAAAGGAACCAAACTCATAAATATGAAAAGAATGCAAGTAGAGAAACTCACCTGAGCAGTTTTCCAGTTTTTCAGATGGGCAGTGTTGGCCAGTGGGACCAGCACTGGCCGACCATGAGCACACTGGAACGGTGTCTGGCAGAACTGCAGCTGTTCCAGCAACTTGCAGCACTCCCTTGTGGTTAGCTCATCGCCAAATTTGACTGCACCTGATAGCAGTGAAAACATCTTCAATCACTGAGATCTATCACCTTAGGTTAGCAGGAATTCCAGAAAAGAGTTGTCTGTATATGAGTTTCTTGGATGCCTTGTGTGCAGTAAATGTCATCAAGATTACATACCTTTGCATGCCTGTGAGCAAAGCACACTAAAGAGTGTCTTTGGCAGAGATCGATCACCTCCTCTGGTCGACATGAGTGTGTGTAGCTTTTCCTGTACCATTTGAAACATTAGGTCTTCCAGCATCGAAGGCCTTCGGTTTCTTGCCTGAAAGCATGTTCCACCATATTACAGTTCTAATTTCAATTACCTCTTGTTGATCCTTATAGGGTGTATATGAATTCAACCAACAAACTTCTCGGGGTAATAGAGGGGACCAAGACAAACGTACTTCATATAGGAACTCGCGTCCTGAAATGCGTCTGAACGACTCGTTCCTTGTCTATGACTCACCTCTAGATGGCGTTTCCGGACATGGGTTCCTATATGAAATATGTTTGTCTTGGTCCCCTCTATTACTGCTAAAGTTTGTCAGTTGAATTCATTTACTCCCTGGAATAATAATTTTACTGACCTCACTAGCTTCTCTTTCCACAATGCATCGAGGTGCACTGTGTATCACCACACATGTGCTATCTTTCACCTGAAAAGTCACTCCCAGGTCTTCAAACACATTGGCATAAGACTGCATCAACTGCACTTCAGATGGTGACAAGCTCAGTTGTAACGGTGGGTCCATGTGAAGAGATTTCACGCACTGATGTCCATCATTCTTCTGATCCACATTGTCTAAAATAGGGATATGATAACAATATGATGGCTACTGACAGGAAAATTGTCAACAAACCTTTGATCAGCTGCTCCAGTCTTATTCTTTCGTGCACTGCATGCTGGTCAAACAGCATGATCAGGTTTGGATCTTTACCTGATGTGGTTGCATACAATGCCAGGATGAACTTGTTATCCACCTGCCTCACAACCTAAAATATTCACACATTATTCATCACTGCAACTAACTTGACAGCGGCCTTCCAGTCAAACAACACCATTAAAAAGTCACATTTGAAAACAATTAAATTGTAACCCTCATCCTCAAATGCCAAAATCTGTTACAAATTACATTCTCAGATTACTCAAAAACACCCTTCCTTCATGGAGTGATATTGGAATCCTTACCTGGAGATTCTCAAACAAGCTGCTGTCAAACTTGTAGGGAAAAATAGCATTGTTCACTCTCCTAGATGCTGTTTTCAGGCCTGTGGCGCATGCATTGAGGATTTCCATTTCAATGGGGTACATGTCTTCGGGATTGTAATCTGCTACAAGGACATGGCTATGACTTGCAACATCTGAAAGGAAGGATTGTCATTTAAACCAGGGTAAGAGACATCCGATCAGGTACTAAAAACACATTAATGGGAGAGAATACTTGTGAATGTCACCAATTATATTCAAACTGAGCATTGTAATTACTCATTAGCTAAGCAAGATATTAAAGTTTTTACCTCTTTCAGCTTCATGAGCAAATGGTTCAGTCTTCCATTTGACACTAGACAGATCCTCTGAGATGTCAAGCATGTTCAGAAGTGACTCTGGCATTTCCTCAACTGGCAGATTTTCACTTTTTCTGCCACCAGGGGTAGGTTTCGACATACTAACATTTAACTTTTCCATAAAAGGTGATGTCCCTCTGGGCAAAAAGGCTAGCTTCTTATGTGACAGTAGAGTAGCCGTTCCTTTGGTCTGAGGAGTCTCTGGCAGAATAGGATTATATGAGGACATTCCTGAGGGCAGGTGGATGTATACTGTCTTTCCTGATTGGTCCACATCAGCAATCCACCTACTTCCTACTTCCCTTTCAACGTCCTCATTGCATCCTCCCTCGGCTGCACTGACGTCACCAGGTTCCACTTCCTTTCGTTGCAATTTGTCCTCTGGAAACATTGCTTCATTATCATGTACTTGTTTCTGATTAGAAGCTACTTCATTGTTGTGTATCTTAGCAGGTCCTGCAGCTTTGCTTGGCTTCTCAGGTGACGACACCTTACTGCTTTGATTATTAGAAGTCAATAATTCAAAACCTGGCAATTCTTTTGTAGTCAGATGCATCATTTCACTGCTCTTGGTGTTAGAAATATAGTTCTGTGAAGAGTCAATTGGCAACATGGCATCCACACCAACATCACTTGTAGGTGACAGAGCATTTATTGCATTCCAGATGGTTCTTGTAGGTGTCTCAGCTGGCGACTCCATTATGGATGGTGCAACTGACACAGAAAGTGGTGAACTTGACCTACTGACTCTTTGGTTGCATCCTTCCATTTTAGCATCATGGCATGCCTCAAAGAAAGTGCTGGATATTTGTACAACTGATGGCTCCAATGCAACTTTGTCCATCCTTACATTCAATGACTCACTGTCCATAACTAAGTCTGTGAGTGGCACATCTTCATGAAATGGGCCCGAAAATATTGCTCTGGCATCTTCTTTGCTACTTTCCACAAAGGAACAATCGCGTCCAGCTAAGAATTCCACTGGAGAATCCTGAGAAGTTTCACCCTGGAGATCCGGTTCAAAAACAAATGGATTTTTCCAGCTCCTGTCTTCCTCTCTAATACTCTTTCCTTGCAGTTGGGCTTCTACTTGATTAGGTAGGAAATCCTCACTTGCAGCAGTAGGTAAAATAAAAGGAGGACTCTCCATAACTTCATCTTCATTCCTTTCAGTAGGCGTTTTGGGTAGGTCATGTGCATGATGACTTGTATCCTCAATTTCAAAAGGCTGCGATGAAGGAAGCTCTTGATCTTGACTTGATTCTCCCTCACCCACGTCATCTCCATACATAATGGGTGAACCAACGACTATGGAGATCCTTGATGATGGCATACTTGAATTTTCCCAGTTGAAGACAGATGTGACAGTTTCCCAATTAACCATCTCTTTAACCCCATCAAAATCATTCTGATGGTTCAACATAATTCCTTCTTCATTACAAGGCAAATTATTAACAGCATTCTTTGGCTGATGATGATGAGACACTGAGCAACCTAGCCAGGTGTTGTTATCTTCATTACTCTTGGCTGCTGACGGACTGTGAAGCACTGCATGATGCCCTGAAATGGGACTGTCATGTGGCTGAATAAAATCTGCTGAAGATAAAAATTGCACAGGTGATGGCTGCAACTTGATTTCTTCTTGGCTGACAGCATCCACTTTCTCCATTGGCTCCACAGTAGAACACTCTTCAGCGGGTGCAGGTGATGTGTTAAATTCAAAATGCTCTGTAGGTGCATCTTGTTGGACTGCATTTCGTTCAATTTGCTGAGACTGGCTTCTGCTTCTTTCAAAGGCCTTCAGTATAGGTGGTATTTGGCCAGGTTTTGACTTCCTAAATGCAAACTTTTCCAGTTCTACCTTAGCCTTCTTCTTCTGCAGCTCACCAACTTCTTTCCTAGCAGTTTCTCTCTTGTGTGCCTGCTTCACAGCTTTGCTGAAGAAGGAACGAATGTGACTAGTACCCTCACACATGCTCTTTTCTTGACGAACATCTCTCTTCAAAGGTGGTGGTGCAGTGACTTCAATCCTAAAGCCAGCTGGGGTAACATCGTAAGAAGTGTCCTTCATTTCTCTTTTGAACAGTTCTAGAGCTGACACATTCTTTTCCGTATCCTCTACCATCTTATCCATATTCTGTACTGCTATTTCCTCTGGCACACCTTTATCAACTTTGCACCTAGCATGCACTGGAAGACCATGGGACACCCTGTACATGTCAACAGCTGTAACTATATCAGCATACTCAGGCACTGGTGCATCTTCCTCATGTTCTTCATCTACCTTCTGTTTTTCAGGAGTTCTCTGTGGGCTAGTAACCACCCCAATGCGGCACAAAAACTCAGACAATGCTTTATGAATGCAAGCAATCACACCATCCCAGTCACTGAACTCAACGAGAGTCTTTTTTGGTTCCAAGCATATATCATATTCACAATGAGGGCATGTTATGTTGATAGCAAACACAGCACTTTGGTCTGGGGAGGTCATTTTGGACAGTATTGCAGTGATGGCCTTGTGAATCCGTGTTTTCAGCACTAATCGGCGGTTGACATACACAAACTGCAAGCTCTTGTTGGCAGCACCTTCCTTGGACACAAACCCCTCAAGACAGAATACACCTTCCAAAGCAGACACTGGAACTAGCTTGTGACCTTTGTGCCTGCCAAAGAGTCTTGAAAACGTATCTGGAATTGTCTTACTTCTGCCTGGATTCACCAATTCTGCTCCTGTTGTGTCATCACGCACGCTGAATGAACACTTTGGGTGAACCAAAGCAGTTGCTAGCACACACTGCCTTATCTGCTCCAAGTCAATTGTTCGACTCACTCTTGCTCTGCGTACAGGTAAGGCAGCCAGAAAGTCATGTACTGTAATAGTCGTTCCATGTGATGGGCGTATATTATGTGACTTGGAAGCTGGTCGGGCACGTCCCTGTGTGAAGATGCGAGTGTACGTAACACCAGATGGATTACGGTCACGAGTTCGTGTCGTTATCTCCAGAATCCCCGAGAGTTCTCGAATGCTGGCAAGAGCCTCACCCCGGAACCCAAACCAGCGCAGATTGGAACACAGATCAGCAGTATCCTTGCACTTGCTGGTAGCATACCTAGTTGCTACCAAATTGAGGTTGGACTCACTCATGCCACTTCCATTGTCCACCACCTGAATCTTCATGTAGGTGAGGTCGATCCGAATGGCAATGCACGAGGCTCCAGCATCAAGTGAGTTCAGCACCTGCAAAAGGTTTGCCATGAGAATAACCATCAGCTTTCGGGAGGCAGAGTGGTGCTGCGGTAAAGTATGTGCCCATGGATGTTAAGGTCCCAGGTTCGAACCCAACCAGGGGTTCCCCCCTTCATCTCGGGTGGAAATTTCCGCTAGACTAATCCACCCGGGGGAGTTCACAAAATGACCAATATGCGACATTGCACTTGCACTTTGGGAAATAGTAACCCCTACTGGCATGCGGGAGGCAGCAGGGTGAGTGGTGGCTGGGGGCAGCTTGGCTGTGTCGCAAAGGCAAGGATGCAAAGATTGATTTTTTTGGATTTTGGAAGGGGTATGCTGTACCAACCTAACCAAACCAAGCCTAACCTTCCTTCCTTGTGGGTACAGACCTATCTTCAGCGGATACACGCCTATCCTTTATCCTTGCCTTTGCGACGCAGCCCGTTGCCCCAATGACTACTACCCTCCCGCCTCCCGCACGCCAGTAAGGTCAACTGTATCCGCACTTTGCACATCCCCTCCTACTTACCCTTGGACCAATTAAACAATATCTTATATGGTTCCAAAAAGATGGTGGTATTTCCACCCCCCTAAAAAGGGTCCAGGGCCCGAGAACGGGGTACAATAATTTAAACACCCCCCACCCGTCTGCTCTAGCTTACACTGCTTACTCTACATAGGTGGTAGCTTATATTCTAAAATCTGTGCTCTGTACCAGTTCCAGCACGCATTGGGCCGGTGTGTCGATGGCCTGTCCCGATCGGATCTTGTGTCGCACGTCGTCTGGCAGTGGCCTGATGACGGGGCTGTCCCTGGCCACCTTCCCTTCTCCCATCCCGATCCCACACCGAAGGTCCTCTCCTCCCGTTCCATTTCTGAGCGCCATTATGGCACCTTCACTTGTTTTGACAGAGCAGGGTTGCCAGCAGGAATGTAAAGAGCCGTTACCCCGTCACGTCGAGTGAAATAGCTACGTGCTGTGACTGCTGTATCGCCCCGACACCAAGGACACGCGTCCCCTGTCCTTCTTCCTGCAGGAGCTGCTAGCCGGGGAGAGGGGGAAAGGGGTAGAGGACTAGAGGCGGCGAGGGAGTAGCTAGCTCCAGTGCTATAGCTCGCTGTAGTCTAGCTGGCTCCTGGCTGGATTGACGAGGCGCAGCGCCAGGGTGCATCAGTGAGCTCCATCACTAGTTGTAGCCTCTCTACGCCTCACTTGTCGGGTCTGGAAGCAGGCAGATTGTACACTCTCTAACCTCCAGGACCTCACGCACAGTACCAGGAGAAAAAGGAGGAAGTCTGGTCGCAAGAGGGCCCTTCATTTGCCCACAACAGACGCCACTCGCTCTGTTTCGCCAGGATCAGAGTCGCAAGTATGTTGCAACCAGACCTCACAACAAGGCACAGTACGTCAAGCCTGCTCAGATGGTGCTCGATAATAGAGCACAGCATGGTTCGGGTTTGTTGAAGTGACCCAGGCTGGTCGCTTACACATGTGGTTGCCGAACATGCCTCAGCCCCAATATATTTTCTGCCACAAATAAAGGCAAATTTTGACTTAATTGCACACCCCATTTTGGTTAACCCTCAGAGACTGGCAAACTGATATGTCGGTTAAGAGTAGAGGTGCAAGAAAGCCACCACACTAATGAGTCAGTTGTGTGACTGTTCCTCTTTTAGATCAACACCATGTGCTTCCGGATGAAAAATGTAGGCATTTATTGTAACAGTGTTTTTGAGGTCACAAGGACTTGACTAAAAAGCTTTAAAAAAAATCACAAAAAGGCTTGCAGTCGGCTTTTTCGGTAGTACCTGCCATTTACTTGCTGGTCTCTGAGGGTTAAACAAATGAAGCAGCAATGTCCCATACCATCATTTTCCATGTCCTGAGTTTTAATCTGGTGTAAACCATCTTGCCCAGGGTTTTAAGTGGTTTATTCTGTTCACTTGATCCATGCGTAACAATTTGGAATTCCTGTTTACCATACAGCCAGAGTTGCTACCTTTCATCCCTGCCCTTATTTCCAAATTTGAATCAAGTAGGAATAAAAATTAAGGAAAATATTTTATCGCCTAAAAGACCCTAGTTCCATCTAATGGAATTACAGACCAAAAACAAGGCTCATAAATGACATGAAATTGAAAAGTATATGCCTTGTAGTGACATTTTATTTGCATTTCTGGCGATGTAGGGACTCCAGTTGTTTTGGTTCAATTCACTAATTGCACATCACTCCGTTCTAGGCATCATGCAACGCTGTACGACCAGCCGCAATGAGGCACCTTTCCAGTTCCAGTGGACGATAGAAAAATTCAGCGTCCTGCAAGATGATGAAGAGCGAAACACCATCCGCTCGTCCCTCTTCAGCCTCTGCAATGAGGTCCCCGGCAAGGTCAACATGATCCTCTACACAAAGGGACCAGAATTGTCCATCTACCTGAAATACAACAGCCCCACACCGGACGACTTTAAAGTGAAGATGGCATGGAGCATGGCCATCCAGAGTTCTACCAAGACCGACTATGTGCTGACTGAACGTGGGCGCACTTTCACCAAGGAGTCAGACAACTGGGGGTGGCGAGACTTCATTCCCATCAAAGTTCTGTATGATCGGAAGGATGATCTGCTGCCAAATGACACTATGGTGCTGGTGTGTCAAGGGAGAGTTGATCTGGGAGTCAAGACCATGCCTGAGTCGATCATCAACGTGGAGCCGCCTAACCTGGTGGCCAACTTTCAGGAGCTGCTAAAGAGTAAAGAAGATGCCGACTTGGCTCTTTTGAGTGAGGGGCGCACAATACAGGTCCATAAGTTAATACTGACTGCAAGGAGCCCCGTTTTTGCATCCATGTTCCGCCATGACATGCGTGAAAAGATGTCTGGCGTCATCAATATTAATGATGTTAGCCCTGATGTACTGGAGGCGATGGTGTGGTTCATTTATACTGACCAGGAGCCACCTGAGATGGCCCAGGTAGCAGAGGATCTGCTTGTGGCAGCAGATAAGTATGACCTGCCACGCCTGAAGAGTATGTGTGAGCAGCACCTGTGCACTGGGATCAAGCTGAACAATGTCCTCTCCATGCTGACACTTGCGGCTAACCATAATGCAACACAGCTGAAGAAGGTGTGCTTACAGAGGGCGTCCATGAAGCTGGACAAAATCATGCACACGTCAGCATGGAAAGAGGCCAAGTCCCTGCCACATGAGCTGCTGGTTGAGCTACTGGAATATAACCGTGCACCCCCCTGCAAGAGGCTTCGGAAGTGAAGCCAAAGTCGTTGCATGTGTACATAGTTGAGGGCGTCCCTTTTTTTTCCTCTTTGATATATTCCCCCATATCCATATAATTATGCAGATGTCACTCTGTGCTCCAACCCAGTATCTTTCCTTCCCTAGAGATGTTATCTGTTGTCATTAATGGGGAGATCATATATATTCAGAGGATGAACCATGTTACTGGTCATGTTAGAGCACATCAATACTCTTCTATACCCCCTCCCCCCTCCCTCCCTTTTCTTTTCTTTTTTTTTTTGTTGTAACTGCCTTCAAGAGCACAAATGGAGTTTGCAAAACACTCAGAGTCCAATGCCATGATAACTTCATTTGTGCCTTCTGTTACTTATTTTCAAACAATACTGTCAGCACTTGAATTGTCGTGTGTGCAGTGAAGGGTACAGTATTTATTTCTTTTTGTCAAATCAGCACACTGTTACTTGTGACCTCTGTTCAGCAATATATTTGGAGAAAAGTGTCGTTGCCTGTTGCCGTACAGACCGCGGTGGAGAAAAACACTTTTTGGTCATTGTAGCATGATGCCTGACTTACACACAGGTCACATTGAATGTGCCATGTACCATTTGTGTGCATTATGTTCCATTAAAAATAAACCAGAACTTGTCCATCACTCCTTTATCAAATACAGGGTGTTGCAATGGCAATGTTAGCTATTTTTAGCTATTTTTTGCCCCTAAGGTGCTTGCTTTTAAGGCGTTACTTTTAGTGGTAATAATAGGTTGTTCGGACCCATACTGCAAGGGGATAGGGCAGTGGTTCCCAACATTTTTTGGGTCGAGACCCCTTTTATGATAGTCAAGTAACCTGCGACCCCCTCCCCGAGTGTTAGTAGGTGTTGAAAAAAACCACCGCGATGAGAATTCCTATAAACATTTTGAAATAATTTTTTTTTAAACAATTTCTGTGGCCATAAGACCCCGAGGATGGGAACCGCTGGGATAGGGGATCCAGATGCAAAAAGTATGTTCTATCATTGATGTGTGATGATCCATTTCCAATGAAAAAGCCATTGCAATTTAGAGCTTGGGCAGATGGCTAAATTCAGCCTCATACTAGTAGATATAACTTTTGATAATCACAAAAGTAACTACAGTAGAACCCTAATTATCCATCACCCATGGGATGGGGGCATGGTTGGATAACATAAAAGGTTGGATAATCCTAGGAGTAAAAAAACTTGAATGTAACACAACAAAAATATGAAATAACTACTTACAATATTATGGTTTTCTAAAAAGAAGCGAAGTATTTATCTTTTACCATTCTACTGTACTGCATTTACAATTTAACTCACGCAAAACAAACGTGTAGATGAGTATTTCATGAGAAAACAATTTATTGCTGCAAGGAGGGTCGGATAAATCCAGGAGTAGGATAATTGGGGTTCTACTGTATTCCAACTACAGTTAAATCTGTCCATTGTGGAATTTTTAATGAGAAGGGGCATATGGATAGGACATGCATTCACAGTAAATGCCATGTTGAATAAAGCAGAAACTGGTCAACAATGTCAAATTTTTAGGGTCCCGTGTGAATCTGCTGTAAGTTACACAGGTTTCATGCTTTTAAAGTAAGCAGTTTACAGTGAAAATTTGGTAACAAATTGACATTTAAGTGGAACATTTGGCTTTTATGATGTAACCGTACTGAATGACTATATTATATGACTTGAGAAGGAATGCATAACATCACATTAGCGCGAATTCTGACATTCTTCCTGCTTGACTGGTGTAGTGGTTATCATCACCCAAGTCTTCTAACTAGAAGCTCCCCATTCCATTCCCAGATCTGACTGATAATTTTCTCATGTGAGAAGTGTTTCGATGGGTTCTCTTTGCATATGCATAGGTTTTCTGAAGGTTCTCTTGTTGCCTCCGAGAGTATAAATCCCTCAACGGCGCAGCAATTGATTGTAATCCGGTAAGATATTTAAAAGAGGATCCCATAAAATTAGCCAGAGGCCTCTTGTGCATATCATTTGCATATCATTATATATGAATATGACGCTCTGAAAATAAGTGAGAAGTTTAAAAAGTATTGCTATATCCCATAGAAAATTAATTAATTTTTAAAAGCCTTTGCCTTGAAAATGATACCTGAAAAGAAAGCAAAAAAGATGACCTGTTAATCGAGAATTCATCCTGAATGTTCGTTAACCTAGGTACTGAACACTTTAAGCACCATATGTTTTCCCCAGAACTGCATTAGTAATTAGACTAAGTTTCCAGGTGCAACCTGTTTTCCAGATCTCGCCAGCTATCAGCTGTCAATATTCTGTCAGCACAGTGTTTTTCTGCTTGTTTATTTATAAGAAAAAGTGTTTACTTCGTTTGGGATTGTCAACAACTTTTCAGCATTGGTGTCAGTTGAGTACGGCGTGCAAGAACAAACTATACAAAATGTCATCAATTTCCATGCCATAATTAGTTAGCATTGGACATGGGGTCTTGCATTCCAAGATAATGCCAAGTGATCTATTTCGTTGCACCAAGCTCTTGGTTGCACATAGTGTACAGTACTATTGCGTTACAGTAGGTAAGGGGGCCTTGTAGCTTCTGCCCTCTATTAGAACTATCAGGTGACGGATAGACGCAATCAGTCATGGTGCGACATCTTCCGACACATTCGGACATTACTCAGGCCAAGTTCGCTGTACTGTACTCGACTGTCGTACTGTACCAGTGCGAAATATTATACAGTAATAATAGCGTACTGAACACGAGTTCAGAAGGTCATTGGCAGGTCGAGGGAAAACTCTTCATTGATTATGTGTACGTCACGACTTTTACAGCCTAGGGATGATTAATATGGATAACATTCTAGGATTTGTTCCCCAGATTTACGACGTTGTTTTCCGCTCTCGGTAAACCTAGGGCCGAATAAGGATATCCAGGGCAAGTTGGCGCATGTTTACGGCTAACCTCGACCAGAAATATGAAAAAAAAAGTCATTTGAAATGTCTGCAGGATCTGTCATTCGGGATGAAATGGCTACATTGACGGTACTCGACTGTCAGGTTTCACTGAACTAATAAACTAAATGGGAGGAGAGAGAAAAATAGAGTCTGAAAGTGTGTTCCTTTTTACTAGGCAGTAACGAGCGATTTCTTAGCTAATTACATCATCATTGGCTTCATTACAACGTGCTTATGTTAGCACTGACAGTACGGAGAATATATTCTTACATCACATCACACGTCTAGGCTGTCTAGCATCCTGTTTGACGGGTGATATCACAAGAAGAATGATGTTCCCTATACACGAAATGCAACAAAAACTTAATTGGTGCCGTACTTCGTATAATTAGGCGACAAAAATGATGCAGCAGTCTTAGAATAGCCCTACCTGAAGAAACCCTTATGTCCATATCCATTAGCAGGCAGTTAGCTACCACCCAACCCATACAACCGTCTTTAATTAATATCCATAAGTACCAACAATGACAGCAAATCGTGACATCATTTGCATATCAAAAAATCGGCCCGACAAAAAATTATTCCCAATATAGCTCATGTCACGAACGACCTCGTGGCTACAGTACGTATATCACACACCAACCAGGCCAATGTCGAATCCTTGGCCAACACAACCCATCTCGTACTGACCATATTCGGCAAACCCAGTCAGTCAAGCAACCCTTTCATTCCCTGTACTTCCCTGAAGGTGCCTTTAAACCACCGGATGACCCTCCTACACGATTCGGTGAAATCACACCAAGGTCTATGCTTTCCCAGCACCACAATGAAGCATCGATCCCCCCCTAAAATTTTGTGTGCATGCAGGTAAAAATGAAGTTAGTTAGTGGGTCAGTGTCAGCGAAATGACTGAATGCAGCCTTGAAAGTTGGTCATGGAGTAGGATTAACAGCATAGTCCGTGTCTTTGCCACTGCACCAGGTTCTATCTATTCGCTCCAGTGCGGTTGATAACGAGGGTTGAGTCAGGCCAAGTTGCACATACAGCCCACTGCTGGAAAAGCAGACACTTTGCTGGCTGGATGTTTCGCAGAAGGAGGTGTCTCGATCAGAATGTGAGGTGCAGAGTGTGAGTGCAACGGTGCATCAACTAGTCCTCCTACGTACAGCATCAGGTGAGGTCAAAGCCTACATCATCGTCAAGTTTATGGCCAGTATACTGTTAATCGACCACAGGATAACCAGTTGTCAAAAATTGCGATTCAAGGTTCAGGGGGAAATGTAACGTGACGAATTTTCTCTAAGGATGAACGGCCTGGTTTCTAATAACATCGATTTTCAAAATCGAGGTCGGTTCCTAACAATTTTTTTTGTAGATATGTCAAAAGCGAAATTTTTGTTGGCCAAAGTATATCATGAAAAGGCTGCCCAGAAGAGTGGAACCCCAGGTGTTCCGCTAACAAGAGCACAGGAAGGCCCTTATTTATTTCAAATTAACGCCTGCATGATTCCAACTCTTTTTTTGTGTACTTTTTCCAAGAACGAAAGTGTATACATGTCCTTTTATTTTGGCATGTCACGACAGTACTGGAAGGAGGGAGAAAAAAATCAACAAAAAGTAATGAAGTCACAGTGACCTGCTACCCACTTGTGTAAATGCTCTCGAAGCCTTAATTGGCATTATCCTTTTGTCCTAACAATGAATTTCCTTCGTGGTCGGCTAACCGTGCATCGTGATTTTTCCTTACTCAGGAAGTGCCGCTAAAGCCTAAACACTATGTAAGAATAGATCTACTGGCAGGATATAATCATGCAATGTCGGATATCCGTCGTCATTAATTACTGTCAGATCCACTCTAACTTTCAATAGCAACACCAGCCTATAGCATCTTCCTCCGATGTATTTACCCAACTACATGGGAACATTTTTAATTTCAGGAAGTGATGGCCCTAGTGCAGGACTACATGAGTCGCCATGATGGATTGGGATCAGGTCGCCCAAAAGGTGGCTCTCGATTGGCCCTCATGCAGGTCAGTGTTGACATGGTGGTCATTATAATATAATTTATCATGAAATTGGATCAGTCAGCACTCATCCGATACCATCTCCGGATACCGTAAAATAATTGCTATGTTGATAGCAGTGAAGTGTAGAACCGGAAAGAATATATTCTTCAAGATGAGCTTTTTTTGTGTTAAATGATGTTTTTTTCCGGATGCAAGGATCAAATCGTGTTGTTGGTTGAATCACCAGAGGAATTCCCAAAGGCCTTGGCCATTCGTGGGTTCATCGCCTGCAAATGCATGTATAGCTCCAGGCAATCGCATGCACATAAATTGCACTAGCAGTGTAAGACTATAAACTAAGCAGTTAAAACCGATAGGCAGTTTTTATAGTGCTGTTGAAATCTCTGCTCAGGCAGATCGAAACACAGTACTTAATGCAGCACGTGTCGTCTTATCATATACGCTGTCCAATATGTCCCATCAGAAGGTCCTGCAATTTAGTCGAGTGCTTTTATTAATAGCAAACCATACATGACAAAGGCTACTAGTATAATTAAGCAGTATAACCCCAGGTTTGGAACCCTAGAATTATCCTGAAGATCTCATATCCTATTCAATATCCTGAGCTGTTACATATTGGAAGCGCCGATATGGCAGAGATGTGGTGATAAGCTGTTGGGCAAAGGTTCATTATTAATAAACACCAGGGTCACAGGCACGTTTCCACTTTCTTGATGGCTTGGCTTTCGACCCTTTTATCCTAATTGTGCGGGCTGATCAGTACTTAAGGTGCAGTATTTATTAAGTTGTCACGATTCCAGGAATATACTGCTCATTTGTAACACTGATGTATACTGTATAAAGGTCATATGCAAAAATGGGAACAAATTTAGTGGGCGATCAAGATCGTGTACTTTCCAATAGGCCCACTTACCGGCTGTTTGTGAGGGATGTGGTGTATTGCTGTACTTGTGACCTTTTGACAAGGTCTGCTTAAAGTTTGATAGAAGAATGGCACGATATCCGGGAAAATGACCAACTTGTAGGGATTTCCAATATCCAGATTGCACAGTTTCCTGTAAAATTACTGCCCACTCTCCGGCGGAATTCTGGGTCACCAATTTCGATATTATGGCAAAATTGTTCGTGTTTTTGCCACCAATTGCTATATTAAATGCAATTACGCTATAAATGTGAATCCACATCGTGGCTGAGACAAAGTTCGATCAAATTAAAAATACATAATACAAAATAATATATAATTCAAGGCCTGTTACATAAACTTTCTCGATATCTAATACATACTTGACGTGCTCATTTTAATACATTAAACGCTTCAAAGCCATTCATACATTTGACATATACATTGGTAATTGTTACCCGGAACAATTAGTCACCCGTTGTGACCACTACTACCGGCTTGACATTACAATACTACAGCGCAACACGCGTGTCTACCTGCGTGGGCGGGTGGGTGGGTAGAAGGTTGGGTGTACGGCCAATGGGGGGTATATCGACCGACAGGTATGCAGTATACTTGTGAAAGTCCTTCTGCTCAACGATTACCAGACCTGAAGTGCCTATGGACACGTAGACTGCTTCACTTCCCTCTCCGGCATATACATCACAGATACATGGACATCATTCTTCCCAATGGATCAGTCTAGTGATTGCTGGAGCTGCGATTCCCCTGGCTGACCTTGACCTTTGTCCAGGTGACATGTGGGACAATTGTTATGCGGGCAACATTACCTGACGGACTGAATCCATAAGACTGGCGCAAACATGCACGGAGTTCAACCAAATTGAACCCATTATTGCACGCAGAGATGATGACGGTGAGTTCCGGATAAAAATTGCACACATTTTAGCACACACA
Source organism: Catajapyx aquilonaris (assembly GCA_000934665.2). Taxonomy (NCBI): domain Eukaryota; kingdom Metazoa; phylum Arthropoda; class Diplura; order Dicellurata; family Japygidae; genus Catajapyx; species Catajapyx aquilonaris. The sequence continues at coordinate 11,980 of KZ538794.1, read as the reverse complement.
ACGGCCTAAACATCAGCAAATTTTCTGTATATAATTTCAAAATGCTTATTGCGTGTGTCGTACGCACTTCCAACAAATTGGAACATGACTCGTTAGATCTCATTTCTTCATAGTTTATTCATTATCTACGACACAGATAGACAACTACATAGTTGTTTTGTCTCCCAAATATTTCTTTGCGTATTCAGGGTAATAATGTAACCTGACCTATATGAATAATAAAGAGGCCGCCTCGTACAGATCACCAATAGTAGCCTTGAAATAAGGTAGTCTTTTCCAGTAATAGGCCCTAAAAGTATTGATTCTATCGTGAGCTATGACAATCACGTAGAGATTTAGGCTCAGCAAACCGCAAAAGTATCGAACACTCCCGAGATTGAACCTTCCAATGCTTGACCCATAGTATTTTCTATCATAGTGCTTGCAATTAAGTACTGGTAGTTGTAAATTACTTTTGAGCAGCGTGCACATTTTTATGTAGGGCACACATATGTGGTCAACCAAGTGTGGGTCACGGCAGCTTCATTCGCATCTAATCTGCAATTGCCACGGCCAGGCACTTACATGATAATATTTTGGAAAACCCATATACCGGTAGCCTACATTAAAATTAATTCATACGCACTCCTGTTACTTAACTACGACGCCCACTAGCGCGTGTTGTCACAAAAAGAATTCTTAGAATAAAACAGGCGGTCAATTGCCTCTATAGAAACGAAATGCATGTCAGGGAATTTCGGGCCTCAAGAGACCACTTAAGATATGTTGGTAGTAACAATGAATGAGAAACTTAGCACCGACCCCTTTTTAAAAATCAGACGTTCTCTAAAACCCTTCCACGATAATATGCCTTACTCAGAATCGCACCCTGAGAGTCACGGTACCGTGAAGGCGAGACGAATCGTCAGACCAACAAAAAGGACAGCTCAGGTTGTTCACCGCCAACAGCTCTCCGTTCAAACGAGACAAATTGGATCCTCCTTACTCAACGAGACATCAACACACGTCTTACTAAATGCTAACAAACCAGACGAGTTGTTCCAGTCGAGTTTGTACATGACAAGGATATGCGGGCATTGATTTGGCCAATTCTGATCTAAAAATTCGCGCGTGCAAACCATGGATGTTAGAAGTGTGCCGAGCAACTCAACCCTTTCATTATACTTTAAACTAGAACCACTTATTCGATCCTCTAATTAGGATCAAAAAGTGTAAAGGGCTGCTCTGTACATAACTATAAAACGCCGGTAATTAGAACCTTCTCGAGCGAGGCCACCTGTAATTGCATAATTAGTGTTGGACCAAAGAGTGCAGTAATGCACTTGCAAAAAGTACCGGTTCTACACTGCTGATGCTAAATACATGTGTAACTCGTAGCCAAAAAAGAAATGAAACTTGCTCTGTGAAAGTGTGATCTTTCCAAGTATGGCAAACTTGAAAAGGCGGTTGTAAATCTGCCTTTTACATCGCGGCTCCTCCTCGGATGCAAATCAGGATCCAGCGTGTATAAGGAGATACATGCAAGACCTTGAGGAAGTGAACAGTGTCCCACTTTGTAGTGTCTCCACTCTATGAGTCAGCAAATGCCTTTTTTGATATCTGGGCAAAAAGATTCATTATGACAGCAACAGTTACATGACCAGGGCATGTCACCATGGACCGTTAGGATGTCGACATATATGAATGATATGATAAAATTATTTTGACATGTGCTTACAGCGGTACTTTCCACCTACATTGATACAATTTGTCTCTTGTAGGCACAATTTCAGCAGCGTCAGCTGCAGGAGAAGGAGCAGAAGATGTTGGCCATGCTGGAGGATCAACAGCAAAGAACTCTACAAAGGATGTCGCAAAGAAGCAGTGCTCCTTCTTCCCTCAATTCCTCCTTAGGAGGCGGAAAGGTATTATCTGCAACGGACAACCCTATTGTCCAACCGATATAGCCATTTCCTGCGCCATTCAGACATTAAATAGGATCAATATCTCGTGTAATCTCTGGCGCCATTTCGAATGAATAGCGTCAGGTATAAATTACCCCCTGCTATGAAACGTTGGATGAGTAATGTACAAACAGTGTGTCAACCCACTCCAAAAAAAAGAAGCGACTTGAACCAATCTGCTTTGCACTTGAAGGCCGTGTGAAATCGATGGCTCCAAATTGTACCAGGAGTCTCTGGAGCCTTCGATTTCCGACTTAAATTTAGTGTATAAGTTATGACTTCTCGCGTGACAGGTACGGCAAATGTTTGAGGAGATGAGAGCACACCGAGCAACTGGCGGTACTCCCAAATCCAGCCCCGTGGGATGGGACAAAAGCTATCCGTTGGACCCTATCCAGCGGACTATGAGCTCCAAGAGTGACCCGACCGGACACCGTACCTCGCAGGTAATTGATTGATGACTCACGTATAATTAGCTGATTGGCACAACATGGCCGTTACGTAAAAGTCACTGTAATGCATGAATGCTTTTTCCCGATATAGGGTAGCAAACAGCGTGGGGTCAGCCTGGAACGCAGTACCGGCGGTGCCCAGCGGTCCAACATGCGTCGGTCCCGTAGCCACCTAACAATGGACATGGATGACCTGAACATGTCGATAGGACCCGCGCCCTCGACCTTCTCACGAAACGCGTCAGTGGGCGTCCCCATGGGCAAACCCACGGTTCCCAAGCCCAACGTGATCCTCAGCAGGAAGATGCCTCAGCAGCAGACCAATAACAGGATCGCCCACAATGGAGCTGATGACTCATACTATGAGGACGATGGGTACAACCCGCTGCTGGACGATCCCTCAGACTCATACGGAGTCTACCACGAAGAGGAAGAGGAGGTGCAGCAGGAGATGGGGGATGCGGGGCAATGGAGGAGGACTTCCGGTGGGGGGATGGTCAGAAGTGCCCCACACGGAAGGAGGACACCAAGCACTCCGATGCCCACCAAGCTCAAGGGACAGCCACAGGAGGATGTCAAGATACAGAGGGGATTGCCGGATAAGGTCAGATATACTTCGGAATGTCAAAGGGTATTATATCAACGGTTGATGAATTGTGGTCTGCATGCGGTTCAATATTTACAGTCGCATGTGGGCGAGGACTAACTTGGAAAGTGGTTCTTTGTGACGAGCAAACAGAGCGACTGGCGTTGAAAGGACGAGCTGAGAATATTTTCCGTGTAGGGCGTTACAGTAATGGCACATTATTTGATGGCACCAGGAATATTCGTTGCATGAAGCTCGTAATGTAACTACACATTGACGCGGTGACAGTAGCATGCGACATGCGGCAATTTCATATCGATTAAAATATGTGCGTTATCTTTACGTTAGCAACTGGCAATTTGGGGAGATCAGTTTGGTTAGATGCCCTTAAAACGCCAATGGTGATATCGATCTGCGACAAGTCAGACTTTAACACGGTTTTAAGTAGCCTACAGCTGTCTAGAGAAAAAGTTTCCAATGGTAAGAACAGTTTATAGGATTGCTGCAATAGTAAGCACAAGGAATGCTCAAAAATTATCTGTTAAGGTCGTATTTAAATTATTAACTACGACTGTGGATATTCAACAACGTTCCCGTGGGGCCTATATACAGTATTTGCACAGGGGTTAAGAACCCTGAGCTATCCGATAGCAGGCTACTAATACCATGTCATTTACTCATTTTCCGCCAAATTCACAGCTGGACAAACATTATTCTGCACTGAACCTTATCGTAACAGCCGCTCATATCCGAGCATTAGACCCTCCACCGCTAGCTTAGACCATGGGCTTAGAGACGGTGAGGGTTAGGTCACGGGAGGTATATGGTCATCTAACTAACACAATAAACTCTAGGTGAGTTCTGTAGTGAAAGGTCACCTGGCTATTTTTATACGGACTTTCTGACTTTCAGAGCAGACAGGAGTAAGTAATCAGTGTGTTCCACCCATACCTTATTTAGTAAAACTGGTACCAATATTATTTACAACCCGAGAGAAAAAAATGAGAAGAAATATATTGCTACTGCTTTATAGGGAGAGGCCATAAATTGTGTCTATCTTACTATCTTTGTGATGAGCCTATTTCAACGTGTGCATAGGTGGATGTAAATAAAACTCTTCACTATAGGCATATATAGGCGTGTTGAGATAAGCCTTCAATCCTGAACGATTGTATGCCTAGTCTGCAATTCCAAAGTAACGATTGCCCAATTTTCGAATAAGACGTAGTATGGGCAACATTATATAAGTTGTGTAAAATCGATGTAAGTATATTTTGATACGAAATCCACAGTTTCAAGCCCAAAAATATAGATCCGAGCATCACGTGGGCAAACACTTCGCTGCCCTTCATATTTATGATATGTGCGCACCGCACTATCCTCAGGACGTCTTTAGTTATTATTCAAAACAAGGCATGAGGTCACCCACAAACCCGAAAAGCAGTAAAGTAAGCAAAAGAATAGTTGCACGAAGCTCTAACCCTGCATTATTCACACGGGTTAAGGAACCAGCAGCACAATACAGCTCATCTCATAACTTATGCACAAGTGACCATACACTCAAAGGTAATTGAACCTATCAATCCGCCTCATTTGCTATGAACAATTAATCCAATTGGAATCAACCGGAAGATATAGGACATGTCAGTTATACGAATTGCTTAATAATCCAACGCCTTGTCTTTTTCTGCGCATATTGGCACTTCTAATCTGACATACCAATCCGGTTCGTGCCACGCGGTTCATTTGACGACTCCGAAAAATGCAAGTGAAAGAAAACGGAATAGGTTCCACATAGAATTCATCGGTGCCAGACATTATTGGTAATCAATCACTCAACGGGTTGATGTGCAAAAAAAAGTTGGCATAAAGGGGTTGTCATGACATGTAGGTGGGCGTCCCTTTTGGTGGATTTTATTGACGGATCCGGAACCTTGAGAGGTCGAAGAGTATATAGGTCTACGACTCGACATGTTTTTCCAACCTCAAAATCTATTCCCATGGTGATATGGTATATACTATGCATAGATGAACAACCTAGGGTTGTTGCACTTTGCAGTTCTTTCAGTTTGTGAATGGACGCATGGGATGTGGACCGGTGAGATAGACGGGTTTTTCAGAAGAAAGTGTGGTGAATAGTGCTTGGAAAGGTCACGAAGAGTGACCCAAACAGGCTAAGTAGCAGTGCATTTAGCGCATCTAAATGGTACGCCCTATAGTTTAGGTGGAGAAACGGTAATAAATTTGAAAAGCAGAACGATTAGTACTAATTGTCTGAAGGTCACTTCCTGTGTCACCGCCTGCACGATATAGGACTATAAATCGTATACTTGCCTTCGTAATAATTTATTCTACGCATTGGCATCTTCGGTTGGGCAAATGCACCTACGTACTCCTAGATGAGCAATATGGTTCTCCACCCAATGCGGTATTTACGAGACGTCAACAAGATGATTCGATTAATCTTTCTCGAGACATCTCTAGACACGCCTTTGATGCTCAATCCAAGGACTTGCGTAATATTCATGAGCCATCTCAGCTGAGCCAGACAAATAATAGCAACGTGTGTGGTAGATCGTAGGTGAAATTATGCGTGCCCCTCCTTTTTTTTTTTTACATAAGCGTTACAGAAATCAAAATTGTCCTTGTGTTCAAATTGTAGGTGTTTCATAAAATTTGTACATTTCAGTCCAGGAACACGCCCATACCCAATGGGAAACCAGCGGATCATCCAGCCCCCAAATCGCCTTCCAAGGTAATTTAATTTATCAAAAATTCTCTTCAGTTAATAAGCGGTGAAAAAAAAAAAGTGTGTCAGAAGTGGGATTCGAACCCACGCCCGGAGAACCGGACTGCGACCTGAACGCAGCGCCTTGGACCGCTCGGCCATCCTGACTTGCTATGAAACCACCCTCCCTATTGAGCTACCTATGCCGAGCCAGGGTGCGCTCTGACATTCCTACATGCCCATGACGTCATCGCACGGCCTTCCTCCTACTTCCAATTACCAAACGCGCCCAGTTGTTGACGTCACTGTTAGCAACCGCGCTAAATCAATTCGAAAAGCTGGAAAAAAAAGGCTCGTGATGGACTAAATTATAGTGAGCCATAAAATAAGGGCAACTGGAGCGCCAAATTTGACGTGGGTTCAGGAGGTGCCACGTGGGAATGACGGTATGACCTATCAATTAATATGTCCAGAAATGTGCAGGTGGTCTTAATGACCATCATATGTCATTATCTGTCACCCATGCCCTTTCAGAGACCAATGATCCCATCATGTAACATAAACATGATATTTCAGACCAAACCGCCAGCTCCCCCAAAAGGAGCAGCTCGTGGATCGACACAAAGTGGTCAGCCCAAAGTACCAGGAGTTGTCGCAGCAGCACAGGCAGCTGTTAATGAGAAGCTGGCTGCATGCAAGTTCTGCAACCGCACCTTTGCAGAAGATCGGCTTCCGACTCATCAAACCATATGTCAAAAGACCAAAGCTAAGAAGACCAAAGTGTTTGACTCGACCAAGATGAGGGTCATGGGCACAGAAGCAGCTGCGTTTGTGAAAGCAGCGCCCAAAAAGGGAGCGGCTGCTCCAGGCAAGGCGGGTCAATTGAAGCCAGGGGCACCTCCACCACCGGTGAGTGTCACTTTTCATGCATCACATTGCTCTATATGCACTGAACCAATCAATTTCAGAAAAAATCTGAGGTAAGCCGGCAACAAGCCGGATTACAAAGCAACGGGAAAGATATGGTACAGTGAAAATTCTGGCATGTTTAGCATGCCAACGATGAATATTGCATATGTGGGATATTTTTATTAGGCAATGTCTGAGATGTCTAATTGGTTCATGAAATCATTGCTGGGAGTGGTAGTTGTGATGTGTTTTTGGCTTGTTATTTCTATCCGCTTTATCAAGGATTATTTACATTGGCTTTTCTCTCTCAGCAGCTACTGTACATAAATATGAATAGTAATTTTCAAAACAATCAGATTATTTTGGTAATGTCATTTGAGATCTTTACTACTGTATTCAATTTCATTACGGATCATGCATGAATTTGGCTCAAATGTGCAGAACTCAAGGTGTTTATAACTACAGCAAGGTTCATACAGGAAAGCTGAAATATTTTTCAGATACTCTGAAATTTGGGACAAGTTATTTTATGACAGGAAAAACCACCTGGCAGCATTTACAAGTTCCATAATATTCTAATGCAGGTTTAAGTTGAAAGTACCATCTCTTCCTTTTGAGAGAAATGGGCCAGGAAGGGAAATGGCCAACTAGTTTCCAAATAAAGCAAATGAGATGACATAGGGCACCAGAATGTTGCCAACTAAGGTATTTTACAAATAATCTTTTGCCAAATCACAGTTCTTGACGATATTTGAAAGCCATGCGTTGAGACAGCAACTCCACAGCATGTTTGCCGCCAGTTTATCAGCTGGCGACTCATGTGTTGGGTAAATCTCTTTGACTACTGTGTGTGTGCATCACATCATGGGGCACCCAATACAAACCAATTAGATGCAATAGTATCAGATATTGGAATTTTTTAAAATTTCCACAAACCTAATTTGGTACTGAATGAAAATGACCAGTGGCACAGAAATAATACCTCATTTTTTAAATATATGCAAAACATGTTTTACCTGACATTGAAACATGCCACATTTTATTTTCAGCCTATTGCCTATGAAATATGAGGTAATTGCAGAGTATATTTATGGAACTAATTTAATGTAACATACGTCATTGTTCCACATCGGATCAACTGACAGGTACCACAACTTGAAAATCTCATGGCTCGATTCGTGTTCTGCACATTCTCTTCATGTTACCCAACATCAGGCATGGTTCTGCATCCCTATATGCATGGTTGAAAATCAATATCCATAAATTATATAACAAAGTAAAATGTAATTTTGCCCCACCCTACAATTCTTCCCAATCTTCAAATTCTATGCATCTATCTGTAAAGCACCAATTTCACAAATCACAAAAAAAATGTCAAATGAAATGGAATGCCAATTACAACAAGTCAAAGAGGCCAATCCATTCTATTAAATTTTCAATACTGGCTTTCCCTTGCATGTGAAGAAAGCAACATTGGCATTGAAGCAGTCATATCAATGCAACTATCAGGCGCACTTTCACTGTGGCCTGCTGGCCTCTTCACATATTCACTGGATTTGGCATTGTGATGAATGTTCCCAATAATACCAATAAAATGCCGACTGTAATTTATGTCCTAAAAAATAAAAGAAACACAGAGCATGATAACGGCATTATCACAATACCCTTTTATCATTTGCTTGTGTCACACTGAATTCCTTGACAGGAAGCATCATCAATGAAAATGAAGCTAATTATTAATGTCTGAGACAATTGGCCCAAGTGACTGAGACTGTCTCTTGCATGTAATGTTGAAAAAGGCTAAACTAAACTCAAAACGCAAAAATGTTATTAACTACCAAATCATACCTAGCAATTAAGACCCTGCCCCTAATGACACACTGTACTTGTATACAAGCGTTATATAATTTATGGATAGCTCCTAAGACATCCTGCTGACCACCAAAAACTAATCACACCCCTATGTTTTACAGCCTCCAAACAACTGGCGCAAAAAGCACGAGGACTTCGTAAATACCATCCGCTACGCCAAGCAGGCACAGGCCCATGTGGCTGCAGGGGGAAAGGAAAGTGATCTTCCCCCTCCCCCAGCTGCCGACTACTCCGACTACATTCAGTGCCCACACTGTAAGCGCAAATTCAACCAGCAGGCTGCAGAGAGACACATACCCAAATGCAAGAACATCGTCTCCAACAAGCGCTGAGCTTGACAGCGGTATCCCTCAAAAAAGTGTTACAGGATTGGGTTGTAGGATGTAAGGCAGACCTGCAACATTGAATTATTTCCAATATCAAGCATAATTTCTGACTGGTTGGCAGATCATAGTTGGAGGTAATAAAAAATGTGGTTCGTAATTTAAAATGACTAATGGGACTTGGGGTGATTATTTTGGTACAGACGCTTCTAAGTGATGGAGAGGCCTTATTTTGATTCAGTGAGCTGTAAATAGGTTGCCTTATTTCCATCCGGAAAAAAAAAAAGCTTGCCTTAAAGTTAAGCGGCACTCTAGGAGAGACTATGAGAGTGACACTAACAGTTTTAATACCATTTTAGACATGAGATGTGTGCTAATGTGAAGCAACTGGAATCCTTCCATACAGATGTAATCCCTATTCTGAAACAAACAAAATAATTCCTTCAGGGTTAAGAACATAAGTCTATTTATTTGACTTTTTGGAGCTCTTAATGTATTGTTTCATGCGCACAATAAAGATAACCATTAGAAATACAACAGTTTCTCAATGACCTTAACGTCTGTAAAAATGTACGGAAGAACATGTCATTTCAGCAAAGACTGCACTACAGTTGATAGCACACAATGTATACAGTGTTGGACATTAATCGCATCATACTGCTATAGTGCGGAAAACCAAACGACGATCTGGCATCCTCGTTTCTTACATTGTTACTTTTTGCTGACGCTGTTTACTCAGATTGTTCTGTGAGGGTATTTCCATAGAAACCTCGATGATGTCAGATCATTGTTTAGTTTTCAGCGCTTCAGCGACATTTTCCGAACCGGCAGAAGAACTAATTGAAGCAATGGATAGTGCAACAGGCGACATCGTGGTGCAGTGGTTAGCGCCATAGCCTTCCACCTCTGAGGTCCCGAGTTCGAACCCTGGATCGGACAGAGGATACTTATGTGGGAAGCGGTTCGATGGGTTCTCTCTGTGTTCGCGTGGGTTTTCTCGTGGTTCTCCTGCTTCCTCCCACTATCAAAATTCATTACAGTGCAGGCAATGATTAAAGTCAGTTCACAAAAAGATGATCCCCTAAGGCGCCTATCACGGGGAATCCATTATCAATGGATAGTGCACGCCGTGCAACCAAGATTCGTTCTTCTGCCGCTTCGGAAAATGTCGCTAGCAGTTTGACGCGATTAATGTCCAACACTGTACATGCAACCAATTATTTCCCTGACCAGCCCCCTGACACATCCAGCCTAGCCCTGTGTTAACAGTATATAAAAGTCTCCACTATGCTGGGAATTTGGCACTGGCACGCCCCCACAGCCATCTACTGGGGGGTTGCTTCGGGTTGGCCGCCTTCGGGACCAACCTAAACCGTCCTTTCCTCAGATGGCGTTTGCAGACTAGCATTCGGGTGGCTGGCAGATGGCTGTGGGGGCATGCCAGCGCCAAATTCCCCGCATGGCGGAGACTTTTACATTAAACAACTGTATCGTATTTGTGTCAGGGAACTGTCCCTCACAATGAGAATTCTTACAGGCATGAGAGACTCTGCATTTACTTATTTTGGATTGACCATAAAGAGACATTTTAGGGGATGATTGTCCAGAATTAAGTGGTCCACCTTGTACATGGGCTAAAATGGTGTCAAATGCATATCAGACACTTGTACATCTCTCTCAAAAACATGTAAATGAATATTTCTTATACTATCTGAGGCTTGTTAACAAGGGTGTTGTTCACCCTGTCATTTTAAAAACACTTTTGGACACTATTAATACCATTCAAAACTATGAGTTATACCTACTTCTGAATGTAACCAAGCATTATTACTGCTTTAACAAGAGAATGATAACATACTTGTGACCCAAACCTTTCATTGTTAGTAAATTCAAAGCCAGTTGTGACCTTTGTAACATCACACATCACTGCCATTCTCTGGTTGGAGAAATAATACAGATGCAAAAATGACTCAAGTTGACGCTTACACAGCTATGGTGGGCTTATTTCTTTGGCATTATTCACATGGATATTCCTGAGTTTTGGAAAGGTCTTGGAAAGAAAATCTTTGATGCTGATCCTAAAGACCTAAAGTAACATTTTGTGACCCTTGTGTTAATTTGGTTTACAATTGGACCATCACACTGGGGAGGCTTAGGCCGAATTTGTCAATAACTAAAACGACAAAAAAGTTTGATCACCCTGTATGTACGCATTAAGGCATGTGCCACAAGTTCAGGAACTAGGTCGATAACTAGGTCAATAAAAGTGGAGGAGTTAAATTTTTCCAAAAATTTTGGCTCTCGCACACAGACAACAATTTTGTGGACCAATTTTAAAATCAGCACTTCTAGTAAACCAATGTCACTTTGTGCTTAGGGAGGCAGGAAGAAGGACTCAAAACAATAATTGGCATGAAAATTAAACCTTACATGCTAACTTAATGTAACTTTTGATCTGAAGAAAATTATACAGGTGTGAGGGTTCCCTTCTCCAAGAAAGTTTCCACCATCAGAAAATCTCCACATATTTTGAAAACATTCAAAAATAACTATCAAAATTCAACCACCAGCACCACCTGGAAATGATACCACATCACAAATCCACACTGCCATTCTCTGGTTGGAGTGGTGGTACCACATCACATTTGCAAATTTGGTACAACATCACAAATATAATTTTTCATTGAAAGTGGCTGTTCACCATCCTGTCATCCAAACATTTCTGCCTGTGTGTTGTGAAACTACTACATATCCCTGGTTTCATATACAAATAATAATAAGAATAATTATTATAAGAAAAACTGTCTGCAGTTTTTTTCCTAATTGGCTAATTAATGCTACATACCAACGAGCTAAGAAAAATATCAAATATATAATAATAATAATAATATATAAATTTTTGCCAGCGACAAAAGGGGTTCAAAACTCAAAAATAACTGTCACTATCACACTCCTCCATTGTTTTGTTGTAAAAAAATCTCAGTTATGGACATTTGCCTACTCTTAGATTCAAGGATTCAATAATTGAATCCTTGAATTGTTTGACTTGATTGTGACAATTCGCGAGACACACGGCCTGTAGAGGCGCTGAAGTCAAATCCAAGATGGACGACAGCGGGGGTACTCGAGCAGGCAGCAGACAGGGCATGAGCTTGGCAAGAGGCAGG
>KZ538793.1:58778-75107 GCA_000934665.2 Catajapyx aquilonaris | reverse complement strand
CCTCCCTACTCTCCCTCCCTCTTCCCCCTCTCTCTTCATTAATTATTCTTGATCTCAATGTACTTATGTCCAGAAAAGTGGTGTGTGATATGTGGTCCTGGTTTTATGCATAAATTACACAAATTTCTCTATATTTGAGCCAGATATCAGGCTACATTCACATGACCGTGGTTTTCAGATTGACACAACCTATTCCATACTTGTCTTTTTCACAGCCTGATGGACCAGAGGATGCCACTACTGTTATGCTTCAAGCCATACGGGAATTTTACCGCAACTACAAGATTGCAGGCCGGCTTCTGGGTCGCCTAGTCAGAGCTGCTGAGGCCAGACAGAGGTCGGGCCAGGTGGTGGAAGTGATTACATTAGATTAAAGTATTTTGTTCATGACATTTGTTTCTGTATTTTTTATATAACACCAATCATGGATTCAAAAGCAATTATAGGACAAAGAAAGAATAAGAAGATTAAGGTAATGCCTTATTGTATACTTTATATCTTCCAATTAGTGTAATTTAAATAAGCTGATTTGGTCTTTGTAGGAGTTCATCGTCATTATGCTATGGAAACCTCAGTGGAAGACAGCAACAGTTGTTCACAAGCAATATAAGATATCACGAATCCGGCAGTTTTATATGTGGAAGGTGCGTTTCACCCAACATGCCTTCATCGAAGGATCATGTTACCAAAAAGGTATTTCATTCTTGGTAACCTCCCGGACTCCCTTTATCTCTCAGAAATTGTTATGCTGTAGCATAACAGGGGATTTTCACACTCTGTGATGTGGGCTGATGAAATATGCAAATGACATACATGCCTTGGTCATTAAGGTGTTTATTGGTGACTTAATGATTTACTGATAGAAAATATTGAATAAAATTTATATACTTGACTAGACACCACTTGTACAGGGTGTCCCTCTCACTAATTTACCCAGCATTTCTTTAATAGCTCTAACACAAATGAAGATATCGCAACAACATTTGAACTGAACTAACCTCATTATGTGAGAACGGAAATGGCATGTTGTTGAAAGAACATGTGGTTGAAAAGACCACCATTTGCATCCAGGGAGGCCTGAACGTGAAGCTCCATATTTTGCTGTTTTGGAAGGTCCTGGCCAGCATGTCCTGAGGCACTGCCTGAGATTCTTGGATGATGTTTTCTTTCAAGGTGTCGATGGATTGTGGTTTGTTTCAGATAGCCCCATAAGAAGTAATCAGGCAGCATAAGATCTGGCAAACACAGTGACCAAAATCCCTTCAAACTGACTCAGTTGCCAAAAAAGGACTGCATTTTGGCCATGATGACGTGTGATGTGTGGCACATATACTGAAACAAACCACAATCCATCGACGCCTTGAAAGAAAACATCATCCAAGAAATTAAGGCAGTGCCTCAGGACCTTCAAAAATGTGGAGCGTCGTGTTCAGGCCTGCCTGGGCACAAATAGTGGTCATTTACAGTACATGTTGTGATGCCATTTCCTTTCTCAGATAATGAAATAATTATTAAGTAAGGTAAGTTTGTGTTAAAGTTATTAAAGAAATGTCAGGTAAAGTAGCGAGTGGGACACCCTGTACTTGAAAAAATTTGCATGGTTTTTTTAAATACTTTGTATGGAAACTTACATGGGCTTGTGATTATAAGCCCAGGCCACCCAACATACCAGGTATTGAGTACGGTATCTGAAGCATATATTTGAAAATAGGGACACAATGACACTGTCTTGTTCCTTGTCATTGCAGCTTCTGTGCTAGAGAAAAAGTAAGCAATGGAATTGGATAATCAACCAAAATTAGAGCTAGAACGAGACATTGAGGAGAAGATGGGTGATGACTACATCCTGGATCTGGAGAAAACTTATGATCTACCAGAGGATACAAATATGATGCCATCCCTGGAATATGGGAAGGGCACAATATTGCAGATTACATTGATCCTGACATACTACAGGTCTTGTGACATGCATGAAGATCCTGTGATGAAAGACTTCTAATGAATATTGTTTGTTACAGAAACTAGAGGAGTTGGAGAAGGAAGAACAACTATACTGAGGTTGCCGTCAGGATTTTATGAATCACCCCTTCCTGATGATGATTCTGATTATGGAAGAGATCGGGGACCTTGCCCGCAAGATCAAATACAAGAAGAAAATGCTCAAGATTGAGCCACATCAAAAAGAGCAGCACCAAACCAGTTGTACCAAGAACTGCAGGGGCCATGAAGCGGGGGAGAAGTGCTAGTCGACTGAGAGGTGAAATGGAAACGCTGGGAGTGGACATGTCTGGAACAGAGGAGGTATAACTGTGTAAAACCATGAGAGTTAGCAGTCAAGTAACAATATTTTAATTTGTAGGCCCACTTCACTCGCAACCGGTCTGTGTCTAAGCCCGATGCTGAGGTTAGTATCGTTATCAATATGATGATTAGGCCTCCAAAAATATATTCAAATGTAACCATAAACTATATTTCATACATAGGCTAAGAGGAAGGTGTCGAAGATTGCCATCAAGTCTCATCACAACCTGTTTGTAAAGAAGGGCAAAACGGGTGAAGCGGATCGGTCCATCTATGCCAAGATGCCCAAACATCTGTTCAGTGGAAAACGGGGAATTGGGAAGACTGATCGGCGTTAAATTTGTCTACAGAAATGAGGGAAAATAAGCAGTTCTTTTTAAGTTGCAGGTTTTTAATTGACCTTTTTACGATGTACGAGTATTATTAAGGCAACCAGCAAATGGCTTCAGATGAAGCTTTGTCGTCACAGTCAGCTAAATTATTGTGCTTATTGAAATCTAAGAACTGGGTAAGCAAATAAATAAAAATAAACATTACAGATCAATTGTGCTTGGGAGTTCCAGTGACCAATTCATACAACAGTTAAAGACCATGACCTTCAAAAATGTGGAGCGTCGTGTTCAGGCCTGCCTTGCCCATGGGCACAAATAGGAGTCATTTACAGCACATGTTGTGATGCCATTTCCGTTCTCAGATAATGAGGTTATTAAGTAAGGTAAGTTTGTGTTAAAGTTATTAAAGAAATGTCAGGTAAAGTAGCGAGTGGGATACCCTGTACTTGAAAAAATTTACATGGTTTTTTTTATACTTTGTATGGAAACTTACATGGGCTTGTGATTATAAGCCCAGGCCACCCAACATACCAGGTATTGAGTATCTGAAGCATATATTTGAAAATAGGGACACAATGACACTGTCTTGTTCCTTGTCATTGCAGCTTCTGTGCTAGAGAAAAAGCAAGCAATGGACGTGGACAATCATTGCACCTACACTTCTGTATATTTTGAGTAGGGTACGTACCAATCTGACTTTGAATCAATGACCCACTAATACGGATCTGTGCCAACTTGTTTCACGTTAGTCGTTATGCATCTCTCAAGTATAAAAGTCCCATTAGAGATTTAGAGCAGGCTGATTAAAAATGGTTTCTTGTTATAAAACAATAACATTGCAACAATAACAAAAAATACCTTTTTCGGCAAGTTGAATCATAACATAGTTAATTTACTTTGAAATCTGCAAAAGGGCCCATAAAGCCCCGCAGGTAAATAAAACTTAAAAACATAAAAAACTTTTAAAAAAATTACTTGGAAATATTTGTATTGCTTTCACTGAATCATGTGTTACATTGCATGAAATCATGGCAAGAATCATGGAGTGGATATGACCCTGGTATGACTCCAGAGCATATATAGCCTACGAAATTATTTTAATTAATATGATTTGAGTTGTAACACCCTGTACATTTCTGCGAAAAGTTAAATGACAAGGGTACGTTTTGGGGTACGTTTCGACCGCGTTCGAATGAATGTGGAGGCACTGATTCAATGGTTCCGAGGTGGGAGGTGGGGGGTTATTGACCCCTATGGATGAAGGTTCGTTGTTCCAAAAATTTTATCCTAGTTTTATTATTAAAAATTTCGCCCTCACTGGTGCTGTCGGTAGAGTAAATAGTGATTAACTTTGGTCCATGTTCTATTTATTAATCTTGCTCCGCTCCTCCCACCTGTGTGGACCAGCCAATCAGGAAGGTTCCCAATCGAACGTTAGAGAAACCCGCTCTCAGTCCAGACTGGTCAGTCCTGACGTCCTGACAGTAATTGTTGTCATAAGGAAGAACAACTAGAGCATTTGTGTGGTAATAATCCATTGAGTTTTTTAGAGGAGAAGGGACATTGGGAATTAATTGAATCATTCGGGAAAGCAAAGGCGGAGGCCCGGGGCCCTCTTGTGGTGGATGCAAGTGGATATGAATTCTTGATCAGGAATATGATTCCATATTTTTGTGTCAATTGCACCGCCTGTCATTGTGTCGAATATATCGGGTAATTTATTCGTACAGTTTAGCTCCGGTCCCTCAGGTCATCGACCTAGCCTTAATCCGAAGTAATTTCTCGAATCGAACATTTTGGAAATCGAACGATAGCCACGGTTACTGCACTGACACTGAGTCATTGATGTGTATTGCCTTATTTACTTGTTTACTTCTAAGTGTAGCCATGGTGAGATCCCAATGGGTAACTCGCAGTGCAATAGGTTCAGTGCAAAGGGTAAATGAGGATCTCGTTGGGCTAGAAACCTGTAATATGTGACATCACAGCTAAAGTAGTTGACTCGTTCACTGACCGTGGCGCTCCTGTAGCATCCTCGCGGCAGTTTTAAAATCGGAAAATCTCGATTCCATCCTGCTGGTCAGGGTTAAAAGGGCCTGAAAGGTCACGTTCCATACGAAATATACAAATTATGTTGGATCTCAAGTACTTGATTCATGTATCAAAAAAAAAAACTTCTTTTTTTGTTTTTTGTTTTTTTTAAATGCCATTCTCAGTTCAATAGAACGTGATGGGCAAAGGTTGTTGACCATGGGCATCGGGTAAAAAAATTCTCTGACAAATGCGGCGCTACGTGTCACATGACTTAATTTTTATTTGCTAATAGTTTACAAAGTTAGGCCTGCATATATTCTTCGACTTTATTATCATTATAATAACATACAATATTAAATCAATCCTATTCATAAGCAGATCGGTTTAATTGGATGATGCTGTGTAGAAGGTGTCTCAATCGAAAATCCTACGGTGGTTAGCCATTTTCTTCCTCTATGCTGATTAATACTTAACAGTTATTATATTTGTGAGCCCCGACTTCAAACTGGCAATGAAGAACATAAAAGGAGGGCTTTGATTGAACTTGAAGGGAAGAAAGAAAGAACTTCAGGAAATGCGGCTTAAATAGGAGTAGAAAATGAAAAAAGTTGAAGAAATAGAGATGGCATATAGCTTGACCCAAAATATGTTACATTTATTTTGCTTCTATTCTCTTAGTCTGTGATGAGGTTCATAATTATATCAGATATATTTGTTTTAAGTTTTCATTCAGACGTAACTTAAATAAAAGGAAAACTCATATTTTTATGCTGTAGTTACTTGTGCACATATTTATGGTATGAAGCCCCTCTCTATTCACTTCGGCATTACTATTCCCATGAAAAGTTAAGAAAAATAAGGAGGGAAAGTGTCAAAACAAATGAATACCGGGAAAACACCATTTGTATTGAGTCATTGCTGGTCACCCTGGGCCATACCTACCTCAACAGCAACAGTTCAGTGCAGTGCAGTGCATGACCCAGGCTATTAGTGCAATGTACAGTGCTGCTGTATCTGGCTATATGTTACATGTTTGATTTGCATGATGAGGTCAAAGTTGCTCCAATTATAAGTACAATCCTCGTATCATGCAAGCAACACATCCACAACCATGGGTACCGTAGGGCGTAGGGAAGTAGTAGCTAGCTAGGCTTACTGTACTGTTGTAGCCTACTGTATGAGAGTGTAATATGAAGAGTGGGTTGCAGCACTTATAGGATATTTTCACAACCCACGATGATGATGATGATGATGATGATGATGATGATGATGATGATGATGATGATGATGATGATGATGATGATGATAACAAGTCCAAGTATAAATCCACAATCTTCAATCTGTTAATGTTTTTCGAAAATAAGGCCCATTTGGCCATTTAAAATGTTTTAAGAATTACCCCTCCTGAATAGACTTCGTAACTTATGATGTTTAAGGTCTACATGTTTAGAATGCTTCTTAAGACAAGCACAAGTATAAAAGACACAATGCATAGAAAATGCTAAATGACGTCCCTCTTGCACTGTTGGAGAAAATTATTGTATGACAATGCCTGAGGCACTCAGTGCTCCTAACACAGTCATTTCTCAAGTTCTTGAACAGTTCAAGTTGTGCACTGCCATATTGGAATAGCGAATAGGAACAGTACCTTGTAAACTGCGAACTCTTCCATTCCTTCAGAGTTTTTGCCACAGGTGAGCACGTTTAATCGATACTGTCATTTTGAATTTAGAATTCTCTGCCTACTTGACCCTGTTTGACAGTAAGGCCAATAATGAACATTATACTGTATACTGACTATTTGTGAATCTTTCAGAAACCACCGAGACGTTGCTTCCAAAATGCCGGATCTTCCCTCCTTGGATGGGTTTGGTGTAAGTGCAATCATAATTATATATAGAAAGAAACAATTACTTGAGTTGGTATTGAAATAATGCACTATGGCATGCATTTGATCATAATAAAACTATAAAAGGTAAAAGGTAAATTGGGAACATAGCGACAGAATGCTCAGAAATGGAAAGTCATTAACACCACAAATAATCATTATTGTGATGGATGAAAATGACTTGTTCGGATGAAAGGTATCCTTGAAGATGTGCCTCCTGGTTCTGACTCAATTGGTTCAAAAGTGGCAGGGACCATCCAGCTACCTATATGTATGCATTAGTCTGGTTGCAAAATGTGCAGCATGTAAGCTTGAGTAGTTATTATTTATGATATATGGCATTGCAGCTAGTGGATGTAAATAGTGAAGCTGAAAAGACCCTTCTTACTCCCCGCTATTTGTTTGGATGCACCCAGAGGTGAATACAGTAATATGTTCATATTCTACTGACAAAGTAATGTGAATTATCCGATGCCTGGCACTGTGTGTTTTCTTGTGTTCCAGTTCTGGGAGATGCACCCCATTCGTAAAATTTCTTACAGTATTATCATAATTATTTTGTATGTGGGGTATTGACACCCAGAATATCGGAGGTGGCGCCATTGGCGGCCACATTCTTAAGCTGTTGGGTGCTAGAGCCCCACAATGCCGCTCCCTGGCCGTATAAAAGCATGTAGTTCAAGCCGCTGAAAAAGAGCGAAATATTGGCCAAGGAGTGCGATTTCTTAAATGTTACCGTACCCCTTGACCTCCTGAAAATGGCTCTTATGAAAGGAAAAGATATTTTGAAGAGCGGGCATGTGCAAGGGGCGAAATAAGTGGCCCGTGAAATTGCTGTACATCTCAAAACTCTGAAACGTCCCAAACCCACGGATTTTTTTTTTTTTTTTTGCAAAATCTGGAGCAACGATATGAGTATTTACACATCAGTTCTGTATTCAACACATATTTTGGGGGAGGCATGACAGCATAATTATGTCTCAGCCTCACACTGCATGCGCATGTCATAACATGAGAACAATAGATCAGTGAAATAATTTCATTCATGCCAGATACATACTCTCTAAAAAAAATAGAGTTAAAAAAACTCAAGTTGGGTTCTTTTTAACTCTTTTAACCTTGAAAGTGGTCATTACCAAAAATGAGTTATAATAACTCTTTCGCTGGAGTTAAAACAACTCTTTCAGTTCATTTCATCCTCCGAAAGAGTTATTCATTAACTCCTTCGGAGGATGAAATGAACTAAAAGAGTTGTTTGAACTCCAGCAAAGAGTTATTATAACTCATTTTTGGTAATGACCACTTTCAAGGTTTAAAAGAGTTAATTTAACTCTTATTTTTTTAGAGAGTAGGTCAGTCTGAACTGCAGTGCATGTTGTTGCATGCTTTTCTTCTCCATTTTCAGGAGGTGCTCACAGTGCAGCATCGTCTTCACTTTCATAAGATAATCAATTAATAATCCAACATATTGCCTCCAAATATTTACAATATGATCCCCTATTCTTGCACCATATGTGCCTATGTGGTGGTCAGTACTGTTATGGGCAGTGAGCTAGTACAGTACATTTACATAATTTATTGCAGTGTCAACATGTGCCTTTTAATGAGTTTATGATATGCAAAATAAACAAAAGTGCAATATTGCATTCACTCATCCGGGGACGGGCTGCCCCGGGCCGGATCCTCCCCAAACTCAAGTCAAGGGAAAGGCAGGATTATCTTCACCCCCCAAAAAATCCAGGGGGCGGTTTGCCCGGGTCTAGCCCTCCATAGATGGAGGAGCAAGTCGGCATTGCACGATCTCCGTGCATTTGGGTTGGCCTCTCGTCTGCTCCTCCAATCTGGGCGGCTGGCACTGGGGCAGACCGACCCCTGGATTTTTTGGGGGGTTAAGATAATCTTGCCCTTCCCATTGACCCTCTTTTGGGGAGGATCCGACCCGGGGCAGCCCGCCCCTGGAGCGATTTGTGAGTGCTCATCAACATTTCTCATGAAGCAAACCTTGAGCAAACTTGATCATTTTCACTGCCTGAATCCACTATAGTCGCGCTACTCATTTTCCCAGAGCTTTCCTGGAAACGTGTAGAGCATAGTTCCAGGCACACCTCGGCTGTATTACTGGTGGCACCCGACCACGCAACAATTCGTATTAGACTTTTTCCGAGTGTCATATCCTCATTGCCTGCCATGGCCAACAGCCATTCGAGTACCCAAGAACTTACAACGCTGCCCGCTATACCTCCGCGTTTTCTGGGTGTCAATATCCAGGAGAGTTCAACAATATTTTTTCCAGCATGTCACCCCACTCCTACATACATAGACAGATTCGTGCCTACATAAAACTTTTTGACATGTAGAAGAAATCTCTGGAACAAACTGGTAATGTTAAATGCCAGCAATTGTGAGAAAAATCGTTAAATATGGCATCTCGGACCTGCCCACTTACAGTTAGACTCATTATACCTCCCTCAGTTTACATGTGACAGACATTTGCACCCTGCTCCAGTATAGATGTACTGTATTTGGTTGGAAGACCATACTGTATAATAAAAAGCATGTTATGTCAAATTTGACTTAAGTACAGTACAATGTTGAGGAACGAACCATGTACATAAGTCAGGGTGGAGTAGGAAATGATTTAGAGGAGCACAGAACCCTTTCAAAAGCCACCGATGAGGAAGAATGGGCAGAGATTTATTCCATCCATATTTCCCATTCTCCAAAGAAATTAATATATTATAGCTTTCAGTTGATGACTGAGGGCCGGTTTCACCGAGCTCAGTATATGATAAAACCAGGGTTCTTTCTCAAAATCCCTATCTATTTGTGTTGGATTTTCCTAAAGAAACCTGGTTTTATCATATACCAAGCTCGGTGAAACCGGCCCTTATTCAGGTAAAATGTAAATAGGAAAAACCTCACTCTATACATACCAGCATTCTGGTATAGCCACCACAATATGGGGATTTTTAAAAATCGGGTCACCCCCAATTTTACTGGTGTGCCACTCTACCCGTGAAAGCAGGTAGCACATAAGAGCAATTTGATAATAACAAAAAAAACGCAGTAAAACTTAAACACGAGAAATCTAGAGGGTCGCAGATAAAGGCATTTTGTATAATTATTTGTATCATTATTAGCTCCTCCCCAGCTAACAGCAAAAAGAAACATGTAAAATTGCATGTCAGTAGAACACTAGTTGGAAATTGACTAATTGAACAAAGGAGCTTTTCATCCAGCAGAAATTTAAACTCCATTACCTTTTAACTACAAAAGTGTTTACAGCAAATGTATTACATGGATTTCAATGCATGCAATGAAATGTGCAAGTCCCCCATCAGTCATCCCCCACCTTTTAATTCTTATGACTGTATGAGTCTTTGATTTTGGACAACCCTCCCCACCCACCCATACACACTTACATACGACACACAAACTGATATGGGTATTAACTCAGCTAAATTTTTGGATACCAGTTTGAAGGCATAGTCAACATGATGTCATCCCCAGATTATTAGTTTTGTTTCATAAGTTGGAGTGCCACTAAAATTGTCGTTATTCCAAGTAAGATATTACTATTATAAATAATTATATCCAGGGCACAGCAACTGCTTCTATTAGTCCCTCTTCGTGTCAATGTACTTTTGCCAAAAAAAAGTGATGTGTGATTATGTCGACCTGGTTTTATGCATAAATTACCTAAATCCTACACAATATTGAACCGGGTATCAGGCTACATTCACATGAGTGCCATGGTCATCAGATTGACACATACACTCACTTGTCTTTTCCACAGCCAATTGAGTGGACTGCGGCCGTTGCTGAGTTTCGCCGCCGCCTGCGCATTGTCTTGAGAATTTACCACCTGCTGCAGCAGGCGGCCGAGGCCCGGAGGAGGAACGGCCAACCCGTGGTGGAAGTTATCACAATAGATGATTAAAGCTACTGTTAGAGCCCATCAATAGCATTATTTGGCCCAATATTATCTTTGTTAACCCAATGTAAAAAATATACAGGGTGTATCTGAACTCAGTGCCCCGACGTATATGACTGCCTTCCTAGCCACCAGAGGATCGATTTAAGTATAGGAATCGTTATGTTTGGCCGCCGCATTACGGAGATACACTCTTTAGCGATTTTTGCCTAATCGCTCCTTCTGACTTCTAAATATAATTTTCTGGTGTAACTAGCCAAAGAGGCCTTACCACCTGTGGGCAACAAACCAACAAAGTCCCGCCCCCAGACCTTCCAGAGCCTTCTGACTGGGGGAGGGTTCGATGGGTGGCCTAACCGACAGGATATTTTGTACTACATGTTTGCGGCCAATTATCTCCGTAATGCGGCAGCCAGACATAATGATTCCTATACTTAAATCGATCCTCTGGTGGCTAGGAAGGCAGTCATATGCGTCGGGGCACTGAGTTCAGATACACCCTGTAGATTGAAAACATTTTGTTCACTGTAAATCCTTAATAATAACACTTGCAATCACTTTATTACAGATAGGCTACTAAATACTTTGGACAGATGGCATTGCGAGTTGTAGTGTGGTGGTTGGTTCCTACCATGGTCTATTTAACATTCTACTTCTGCCTTCTCAGCTTAAGAATTTACAGAAATGCGGGAATTTAACTCTTAATAATAATACAGCAGACTCCGGATATCACAGGCTTCAATGGACCGCGGAAATCAGTCTGTTAAATCCGAGGTCTGTACTCTGTAGTAGCTAAATGCACTGGCCATGTATGGAAGTATTGCGGGACCAGCCTTTCGAGACTGCTGTAACCTAAAGTCTGTAATAGCCAAGGCTGTTAAATCCGGTACCGTACTCTTGGTAATACAGTTACGAGTATGTAGCACTTTACAGTGGTCCCTTTTTAGTGACTGGCTGGTTGGTTGGTTCGTAGGGATCAGCCGTCATGGCTCTGCAGAGCCTTTATTTACGTATTGCACCATGAAATCATAACCAATCAGGGAAGAAATTTAGCATAATAATAATGATAATAATAATAATAATAATAATAATAATAATAATAATAATAATAATAATAATAATAATAATAATAATTGTGGGGGTAGTGCTCACCCTCAGGGTACCTGCACGGACCTCTATTTATTAACTTGTACAATTTGTACACAATTGGAACCTTTGACGAAGCGCCCGGGCCCACGGGCAGGATGACAGGAGGGGATGTGCAAAGTGCAGTGCAATGTCTTATCCGTGGTCGTTTTGTGAATTCCCCCGGGTGGTTTAGTCTAAGGAACCACCCGAGACAAAGCCAGAGACGGCCGCTCAACTCTGCATGAGATGAAGGGGGTGTCCCCGGGCTGGGATCGAACCCGGGACCTTAACATCTGTAGGTGTACGAGCATACGTTACCGCAGCGCCACTTCGTCTCCCTGAAATTTAGCATACTATTACATATATATAATGTAACAATGTGAAATAAAAAGATAGGTAAGGATGGAAGATGATTCTGTCCATCTTCAAAGGCAGTCATCCCAAGAGTTATCTTGGAAGTGACCTGGCAAAAGAACAAAAAAACCTCACTCAGGATGGCCAGCTCCAGGATTCTAAATAATCTTGGACCACCTGGTGGCAACCTGTATTTCTGACCACTGAGCTAGTCTACCTTGGTGGTACCTTTTTCACCAGTAGAATAGCCATTTGCTCTCATCTCTCACACTTAGGTGATCAAGGGAATTTTTTTTCTGCTTTGCACCAAACCCTTAAAAATGTTCCTGAACCAGTTGGAAAATTGATTCTGTATTCCCAATACCTCATAATGACTTCTGGGGCCTCCATGTGCACCAATGTCACAATTCTTGGCCATTTAAGGGTACAAGACATTAATTTTGATTAGTTGCTCCAGTAATGACTTGTGTCAGCAGGAATAATTTGGGGGAAAAGGTATCTATGATTTTTGTTCAATGAAGATTGGCCAACTGTGTGATAAGAAATGAATCTGTCATTCATAATTATTAAGAGTGGTTTATGATTTATGAGATGCATGTAGCATATGCAGTAGTATCATCATAACATGCACATGCACATGCAACATCACATTAATACTGCATGGTCTTTCATGCAGTTTGGGGGACAAGTTTGGCACTTCCAAACCTCTCCCCCCCCNCCCCCCCCCCCCCGCTGTATAAGACTGCTACTTAACACCTATTAACATTATGTGCTAAAATAATCAGTTATCAGCCACTAGGGTAACCAGTGTACAATCTGTACATACTACTGTTGATGAATTACTCAGTGTTAATATAGGAACTTTGAGGGCGCGACTTTTACAAATTCATAACAGGGTTTTTATCTTGAAACCTCAGGGTGGCAGTTTGGAATGGCCTGAACTAAACCTTGTAAGCCACTGTATTGGGGAGGCGAAGTGGTGCTGCGGTAACGTACGCGCCCACGGATGTTAATAAGGTCCCGGGTTCAATCCCAACCTGGGGACACCCCCTTCATCTCGTGCAGAGTTCAGGGTCACCTCTGGCTTCGTCTCGGGTGGTATTTCCACAGACTAAACCACCCGGGGGAGTTCACTAAAAATGGCCACAGCGTCAGATGCACTGCACCATGCACATCCCCTCCTGTCATCCTGCCCGTGGGCCCGGGAGTTACGTATAAAGGCTCCAATGTACACGACAAAAATTAATAAAGGTCCATGCTACACACCTCTGATGAGGTCAGCACTACCCCGGATATTATTATTATTATTATTATTATTATTATTATTATTATTATTATTATTATTATTATTATTGTTGTTGTTGTTGTTGTTGTTGTTGTAAGCCACTGTGGCACCCCCACATGCACTGGAATTATGGATGAAATTGAATTTTTTCACTTGATTATGCATCACATCAAGCATTTTGCCAATAAATTATGTTAATCCATGTAGAAAACAATTCCTTCAAACACATTGTTTTTCTACAGTATACTCCTATGTTTTCTGATTGAATACACTACATTGACTTTTTCTGAGGAGTGGATTGTGTGTATGTTGTGTGTTCATTACTCTTAATCCTTCAGATCCGGGGAGATGAAGTGGCGCCGCGGTAACGCGCGCGCCCACGGATATGAAGGTCCCGGGTTCAATCCCCACCCGGGGTTTCCACCTTTATCCGTGCAGAGTTGGGCCATCTCTGGCTTCATTTCGGGTGGAAATATCCACCCGGGTGAGTTCACAAAATGACCAATTCAGATCCACGTACTGTTGATTTTTCACTGGCAGCTACAAGACGCAAGTTTTCCCACTAAGACTAGTTGCTCTTGCTTCACAAACATCCTGTACAAGGTGTTGGCACAATTCCTTCATACTCTACTGAAGTATTCTGCAAGTGCAAATAGGCGCTCTTAAACTTGCTGCAGGGCATCTTGGCCACCTGGCGCCTTCGTCTGAACTGCCTCACTCAGGAAGAGGCTCGAGTATAATATAACATATATGGGTGCAAGCCTGGGAAGCATAGTCAGCTCTATGACCCACGGCAAACGATTCTACTTGGTTTCATTTGTTTCGATAAGGAAGGCCAAGGGCACTAATACAGGGTGATTCCGTTAACTTTGGCAAAAATCACAGGGCGGGTAGAGGCCCCCTAGGCAAGTATTTTGAGCTTCGATACCCATGTCCGGAAATGCCTCTGTACGGGGATACGGCCGTTTCGACCTTTGGTCTGTTGCGCCTGGTGGGTATAGGCAACCCACCGTACTCGAAACTTGCGTTTATCATGTGTGTCGCGTGTGGAGGAGACGAAGGTGAAAACAATTGCGAGTATCAAGTGCAAAACCTGATGAACGCAACCTTCGAGTACGATGGGTTGACTACCCACCAGGCGCAACATACTAAAGGTGGAAACGGCCGTACCCCCGTATGGGGGCATTTCCGGACATGGGTATCGAAACTCAAAATACGTGCCTATGGGGCCTCTACCCAGCACCCTGTGATTTTTGCCAAAGTTACCGGAATCACCCTGGTATACTGTATTATGGATATGTCACCGAAAAGTTCCCTTAGTTAGCTTTGATTATTTATTTGAAAAACATTTACACTGTTTTTCTGTGTTTCCTGAACACTTTTGGTCATTTTCATGGTATGTAACAATTGTACAAAATAATAGTAGGGCCTACTGTATATATTCAAATTAACTTAATCACATTATCATTGCAAGAAAACCGAACGTAAAAGTGGAAAATGGAAAGCATATTTAAAATCAGAGCCCTTGGATTATAGGTTATGGGTCATCAATGAAATCCTGTGCCGCAGAAAATTATTTAAATTTTGCAGGGTAGTTTAACTTATCTACGTAGCTCCAGCATCCAATAAACCTATATAGTCATTCATCTGTAGGCTTCTTAGATATTGCAAAGATAATCTAGATAAGACTGATATTGATGAATTTTTATCGCACATTATTTAACCTCTAATTATGCACATGCATGTTTGAAGACCAATATATAGGCTACACTGTCACAACAAAATACAGAAGAATAATGATTGCGTATTTTTTGGGTGTGCAATGTGACACCCCCTGTGTTACTCATGTCCTGTAAAATTTAGAACAACCTAATACACGTCACTATAAGGTGCATCAAATGGGCAAGAGGGCTGTCATATGACTCATCTGCATCAGACACATTGCATGTCAACTGGAATGTTCAGTGGAACATTCATGACAACATTCCAGTTAACATGGAAATTAATATAAATATTTGAAAATATGTGAAAACAAGCTCCGCTCAATATTAGTGGACAGTGTAG
This sequence comes from Catajapyx aquilonaris, assembly GCA_000934665.2. Lineage (NCBI taxonomy): Eukaryota > Metazoa > Arthropoda > Diplura > Dicellurata > Japygidae > Catajapyx > Catajapyx aquilonaris. The sequence goes on along the minus strand of KZ538793.1, from coordinate 59,787 downwards.
GCAAGTTTCACATGCTTTGTTGCGAATGATGGGCTGTACAGAACTACATAGACTGTGCTATAGGGTATGGAGGTGGGTGGGCAAGTGGGAGAGGAAAAGGTGCAATTAGTGTGGCACCTTGCTGGGGAATGAGCGTTTGGGATCGCCTCGTCACCTCGGTTGCCACAGCAACCCCAGCAGCAAAATCGTGTAATGTCCGGCTCGCAGCGGCTTTCCGGCTTTATGGGCTTAGCCCATTAGGCCTATTAGGTCTTGGGACAGGTGATTCCTCTTCCCCTTTATTAAAGGATTTTATTTACAGCCTTCGCCCTTTATTAACGCCTTGACTGCCTGCCTGCTCACCGTAGGTTGCTGCCTCCGGGTTTGTTTTTTTTGCACGCCAACTTGGCTCACTCTTCCGGACAATGTTGGGCTTCAGATATACAGGTTCATCTTCGTCCAGACACAGTATAGTGCTACTTGAACACAAATACCTGCACGTATTATTCATAGCCTAAATGATATAGTTAAGGGCCAAGGAAATCTGTAGGATGTGTATGAAGTTGGTGAACCTGTGCTTTCTAAATGATGGATTGACCTCTGAGGTTTCATTTATACTTCACTTGATGATGATCTACAATCTTGAGCTGAGATGGAGGTTATGAACTTATTGAGACAAAGATTACTTGCATCAACTCGACGGCTTTAAGGATATAGGCGACACAAATACTATAATGCCTCCCGACACAATCATGTGAATTAAAATACGCGATAAGGAGGATAATCATTGGTCAATAAGTGGCCATGCTGCAAAATAGGCGACTTTCGAAATCCCATCAGTACTGCAATGATTATCACGCCCATATATACCTCCATAGGCAACTATTGTAAGGTGATCGGGTCATCTCTCATGTCAGATGATCTCTGTGCAATAGGGTGCTGTGTGTGTTGCCGCGTGTCTAGGGGCAACCCAAAGTGTCTGATTGTCTGCCTCGTCGTCACCGGTTGCTTCTTCCACAATTTTATTCTC